>JARTUT010002018.1:0-20308 GCA_030674115.1 Micraspis discolor
ACGATTCCGTACGTTATTTGTATTCAACATAACGAGGTGATTTTCTGTACCTGTATAACGAATTAATATATTTTCACATTTCATACTGTCAGTTTAAATCTATTATTTTGTTGAAATATAGCTGATTACTTACGTTATTTTTATTCAACATACCGAGGGAATTTTCTGTTCCTATATTCCGAATAAATTATATCAAATTTTTGCCTATTTGATTGCTCAAATTATCGCTAATAGCTTAGATAAAACCGAACTCTGTCTTCGACTAGAAGCTACCTTGGTAGGTTTGCCTGATAAGCAAAGAATAATAATATATAATAGGTAAAAAAGGGTGTTACAATGTTCTTTTATTGACTGTAGTGTTTGAATTAATATTACTATGTTTCAGAGTACGAGGAAAATCTTTGAAACAAGAGTACAAAAGCTTGTGTCTTTACGTCAGTGCATTTGTACACTTTACACTCATTCTATTGAAACATTCTCTTCATCATCAAATTAATATTAGAGATCAGAAATTTTTTTAATGAGATTGACTGTAAATGGATTTAATCAGATATGGACCTATTGGGCATGTTCAAAAACTAAGCATTTATGATTAAAGACTCAATGAATTTGTCAAGCATATATTCACTTGTAAAGAGTACGTAACTTATTAATCAAAACAATCATAATTTTCAATCACTAAATAACATACGTTCCGCATGCGAGTTCAAAATATCACCCTCATCTTCATGTTCTGTGTTATATTCTTCATAGAACTCTTTGATTGATTCGGCGTTACCCAACCCCATAAAAGGTTTACGAAGATTTTCATTGACATCCATTGCTGTCCTACTGTGTCCAACATTTTTTCTTTTATAGCTCGATTCATCATTTTCAGTACCTTTTCTGTCGTGGTAGTGCGGATAAAATCTGTCCTGGTATTCAGAAGGCATAGAAACTGGAGTATTTTCCGTGATACAAATACAGATATAAAAACTTTGAGGATGGTCATAACTTCTATCCGGAATATCTTCAGGACTCTGATAGCATCTTCTGAAATGGCAATTCTCTTTCACGCTGACTCTCGATATCATCTTCTGTGTTAACTTAGAGGAAGGAATTATGAACAACTGTTCTTCCACTGGGTGTGCCAAGTGATGAGGTTTTTCAGTGAACTCCACTTGATTTGAAGTGTTCAAACAATTTTCTTTCGTATTGTAAGTTTGCTGCCGGGTGTTATTCCCCATTTTCAAGAAATCATCCATTGTTTTCTTCACAGATTTATCAGTTATGTGGGGCATCATGAGAAGTGATAAATCATTGCGGAAGTCATCATTGTCACTCAGCATATTTTGTTCTATAGTTTCATCACTGGTGAAAATTCTGTCTATATCCGCATTCGTGTGTCTTGCCATAAACGGTTTCATCAAATCTTGAGAAAGATTCATACTTACTATTTCTTTATTTCTACCTTTTCGTCGGAATTCTCTCACGCCTTCAGTATTATGGGGAGAAGGGTGAATCGAAGGATTATTTTTATGCGTTTCAGCCTGTCTGTTTTTAAAGCCCCTCGTATTGAGAGATATGTCAATATTTGCATTCTGTACATTCGATGGTGGTTCCTCATCCATAACTGGTTGTATATATATATCATCTCCTCCATTATTTATTGAAGCTATTCCATTTTGTATAGACAGAGAAGGCTGATCCATTGATTCTAAAGTTTTTCCTTCTGTTTCATTTTCAGTTTCCGGTGCATAATACCACAACAAATTTCGTGAAGAGAATGTTGGCATTCGATCTCTTTCATTGTTTTGTCGACTCCCAATCTCATTGGAGGGTACCTCAATTGAAGTTTGCTCAATCAATTCTGATAAATTCCCAACTTTTGATGAACTCTTGAGGTTGGCGTCTTCTGTTGACTCAGACAAAGAAGGAGTGAATATATCGTTGAGGACATATTCATATACTTTTCGCATTGCTTCCTCATCATTTTTGTCAGCTTGATTTATTTTTGATGTTGTTGAAGGTTCTATTTTTTCTGTGAATGAATCTACATCCTCACCGAACCGTGATTGTAAAAATAGATTACTTTTCTTTCTATATTTCTCATTAGGTTTCACTGAGTTTTTTATTTCAGAATTTTTTTCGAAAAATACTTTTTTTCTGAGAAGCTCCTTATTTCCGTTTTTCTCTCCGAGAATTTTTATTATCGTTTTGTGATCGGCTTCAGTTTCGTCGGGTATGTAACCGCTCGATAATTCGAGTAGGTGATCATTTTTATTTTCCTTTTGAGTTTCGTCATCTGATTTTGTTTCAGTTTCATTTTTTTTTAATGATACTAAAGGTTTTGGGTTGTAGTTAAGGTTTGCATTTATCTTGAAAATATTGTGTAGAAACCTATCAATAATTTGATCTTCTTCCTGTTTTGTGAAGTGCCTCAAACCTGTCATACTGACTTTGGTGGAATTTTCACCTTTCTTTCGATTCAAATTGTTCGATGGGTTGACAATATTGTACTTTCCTTCAGTTTGATCATAATCCGATTTTATTTTACCTTCAATTTCATCCAAGGTGTTCAAATTAGCATTCTTCGTTTCCGCAGCGTTTTGTTTAATCAATTCATTAGTTGAAGTTACTTTTTCTTGTTTACGACCTAGATAACCTTTTGTTCTCCATTTTATTTTTTTTTTATCTATAGTAAGGTGAAAAATTATTAGGTTGATAAACGTAAATATATTTGTTGTGCCCCAAAATATTCCTCTGAAAGGCGTATCTTTCAAATTCCTGGATTTAGAATGAAGTGAATGATATATTTTTGGGTTCTGTTCTCCACAGAAATGATTTGCTGAAAAACAACGTTGAAAGTTCAACTGTTTTCAACTGAACGAAAGGCGGAATCGTGAAATGGTATTTCTCTATTTCAGTGTCGTAATGAGTTCATTACAGTACTCAAAACAGTGCTGTAATGAACTCATTACAGCATTGCTTTTAGTTATATTTTTCGTTTTGTGGTTGACAACACTGACATCCTATCCTTTCAAATGTCCATTGCATGTCAATTGTCAATATTAAACCATGTAGAGATTTGAATGCACTATTAAAATTCTATAATCTGTCAATTTTTGGATCAGTCACACCAACTGCGAACATAAAATACAAAAGTCACTAGGTGGTATAATTTGAATTTTTCATTGCATTCCAATGAATTTGTCACAATTCTTGACTGAAATAGAGAAAATATCGTCTAATACTCGTTGCAGAAGGCAATTCCAACACTCATGCGTTCGAAAACTCGCTCCTTCGTCGCTCTTTATCTTTTCGTGTTAGAATAGGTGCACATTCTGCAACTTGTATTAGAATATACTATTAATTGTTGGCGATTGGTAAAAATTATATAAACCTTATTGAAACAGTTCGTCGGAAAAATTATTTGAAATGACCCCCTTACGGCTGATCGGATGGTCTACTTTCAGCTGAGTTATTAGGAATTGAAAAAAAAAATTGTAACTGCATTTTTCAAGGCTAAAGATGATGTAATTTCTCAAATAATCATAGATAGTTGGATTTCTAATAGTTAAAACTATAATAGCTGATGAAAGCAATAGTAGAGGATTTCTGAAATTCCTTTAGAATCTAGTGAGAAAGCATTGCAGAATCATTCAAGACATAACTTAGACTAGTACAACATATATTCAGGAGAAGTGTTCAAAATAAATTAATGACTATAACAGAAGGCACTGGAAGCAAAATTTTTCTCGATAGTATCTTGAGCAAGCAGATTAATAATATAAACAGAAGTATCATATACTCTAGAGTCATTCATTAAAATATCTCATTTCTAAACTAGCAAAGGACTATGGTGCTGAGATTATTCTCCTTCAAGAGATACATACGGATACTAAAAAAAAATCTTCGTTGAAGTGGAACCATAAAAGGTTATGTATTCATTCATTATCTCCTTTGTAAAATTTACGGTTTAGCTTGTTATGTTAAAAAAACCTTGATTTACAATATCGAGTTAATCCAAAACGGCTAATTTGAGGAAGTTTTCTTTATCTATTTCAAATTTTATATTTTTGATATTCAGTTCTCTTTTCTGCTTTTGTCTTTTTACTTCCAGATTCGATGTGGGTACCTTGAAGAAGTCTCTGTTTCCATCAATAGAAGACCACTCTTGAAGAAAGAAATCCCTAATATATTTCAGCTTATTTTTGTACTTTCACACTTAGGCGTGGAGCCAGGGTTTTTTTTTACGGGGGTTTTTTCCCTAAGCTTTAATGTGATACGACGAATTGTATGACACCCCGTCACTAACCCCTGATCTGTATGCTTTATTGTTTGCTAACTAAATATTGTAAGCCAAAAGTTCAAAAGAATATATATATATATAATTTAAGAAAATTCGTGACTGAATATAAAGTATATAGATGATTCTCGTGGGTTAGCAGTCAAATAAAAAGTAGAAGACTCTTTTATCCTTTACTCGAGCTTTCAAAACAATTTGTTTCTTTTTCAAGAGTGCTGCAAATTATTAAAAATCAATTGGTGAACAGGTTACAGATCTTCAGTACTTACGATAGCGAGATTGATTATGAAATGATGTTCATTAAATCTTAATCTAATTAACATGAATTCAAGACCTTAAATTATGATAGCTCAAAAATATAATAATGATTGACAATTTTTGGATGTCATTTAAAGACGTGAACATCGAAGTGGAATCTTGAGAGCTAGGCATATGTGATATACAATACAAGCTTTAATTTAGAATCAGATTACTTAGAATAAGAACATATGTTCGGTGTTAAAAGATTTTGTTATTCACTTATATCTAAGTTTGAAACGTTAGTCACATTTCTTGTTTTTTCTATAGAAATCAAGTAAGAATACATTGTGCTCAAAGAGTTAATATCCTTCCTAGAGTTCATGGAGTTATCATATTGTGATATTCTCACCATTTCCATAAATGTTCTTTTTTTGAAATTAGGTTCTGAATCTAATATTTTTATATTTTCATAATCAGGATGATGATCTTCAGAATTCACATGACTGGTAAGAGCACAGGAATTTTTAAGGGTTCTGATATTGCTTTTGTGTAGTGTTATCCTTTGTTGAAGTTTGGTGGAAGTCTGACCTATGTATATTTGATCGCAATCCTTACATGGAATGCTGTAGACAACATTAGATTTATTTAAGATCTTATCTCTGTCTTTCAAATTAGTGAATATAGACCTAACTGGTTTTACATTTTTTGTTGCAATTTTAATTTTATCAGGTGGTAGTATTCTTTTGAGATTATATGTAAGGGTTTCTATGTAAGGTAGTGTTAGGTATAAAAATCTTTGTTGTTCTGATGGTAATAAAGGTTGTATATCAGCATTTAATCGTGGTGGTAGATCATTAGGTGTATTGAATAATAATTTATTGATTAAGTTAATAGGATAACCGTTTTTTATTAAAAGATCTTTGAGAATCAGAAGATTTTTATCTTTGAATTTATTATGCGATATTCTTAAAACTCTTGTTTTCAAATTTTTGATAATGTTAATTTTCATTTTCATTGGATGATATGAAGCGAAATTAATGTATCTTCCTGATGCTATTGATTTTCTGTACCAATCTACTAGAAGAATGTTATTATCTCTGATAACCTTAGTATCTAAAAAAGGAACTGAGTTATTAGATTCAGTCCCAACTGTGAATTGAATTTTTGAATGGAAATTATTGAGAATATCAAGAGATACATGTATTTGATCTTCAGGTATTGCCGTAATAATATCGTCCATGAACTTTTTACAAAATGGAACTTGAAATGTGAAAGATGGTAATGTTTTGTTTAGTACTAGATCAACTACGTATTGTGCAATAATTGGTGAAACAATAGATCCCATTGGAGTACCTTCTTTCTGTTTATAGAACACACCATTATATGAGAAAACTGTTGTATTAAATACAAAGCTCATCAAAGATCTGAAATCCAAAAATCTAATAAGTGATGATGTTCCAAAATCTATGACTTTTTACAGAGGGACATCAGGTAAATTTTATGGCCTCCCTAAAATACATAAGGAACAATTATCATTAAGACCAATCGTTGCATCTATAGATTGTCCTAACACAGGTATTGCAATGTTTCTTAAGGATACACTTAACAAGGCTTACAACACCAATAATCCTTATTACATCAAAGATTCTTTTGATTTCGTTGATTTCATAAATGAAAAAATCATACCTGATGGCTTCGTTTTGGTGAGTTGGGATATTGTATCTCTTTTTACTAACATTACATTAGAGATCGCAATTATGTGCATCGAAGAATATTGGGATGAAATCAAACAACACTGTACAGTTGATAGAGAAAACTTCAAGAAACTGATGAGCTTTGTATTTAATACAACAGTTTTCTCATATAATGGTGTGTTCTATAAACAGAAAGAAGGTACTCAATGGGATCTATTGTTTCACCAATTATTGCACAATACGTAGTAGATCTAGTACTAAACAAAACATTACCATCTTTCACATTTCAAGTTCCATTTTGTAAAAAGTTCATGGACGATATTATTACGGCAATACCTGAAGATCAAATACATGTATCTCTTGATATTCTCAATAATTTCCATTCAAAAATTCAATTCACAGTTGAGACTGAATCTAATAACTCAGTTCCTTTTTTAGATACTAAGGTTATCAGAGATAATAACATTCTTCTAGTAGATTGGTACAGAAAATCAATAGCATCAGGAAGATACATTAATTTCGCTTCATATCATCCAATGAAAATGAAAATTAACATTATCAAAAATTTGAAAACAAGAGTTTTAAGAATATCGCATAATAAATTCAAAGATAAAAATCTTCTGATTCTCAAAGATCTTTTAATAAAAAACGGTTATCCTATTAACTTAATCAATAAATTATTATTCAATACACCTAATGATCTACCACCACGATTAAATGCTGATATACAACCTTTATTACCATCAGAACAACAAAGATTTTTATACCTAACACTACCTTACATAGAAACCCTTACATATAATCTCAAAAGAATACTAACACCTGATAAAATTAAAATTGCAACAAAAAATGTAAAACCAGTTAGGTCTATATTCACTAATTTGAAAGACAGAGATAAGATCTTAAATAAATCTAATGTTGTCTACAGCATTCCATGTAAGGATTGCGATCAAATATACATAGGTCAGACTTCCACCAAACTTCAACAAAGGATAACACTACACAAAAGCAATATCAGAACTCTTAAAAATTCCTGTGCTCTTACCAGTCATGTGAATTCTGAAGATCATCATCCTGATTATGAAAATATAAAAATATTAGATTCAGAACCTAATTTCAAAAAAAGAACATTTATGGAAATGGTGAGAATATCACAATATGATAACTCCATGAACTCTAGGAAGGATATTAACTCTTTGAGCACAATGTATTCTTACTTGATTTCTATAGAAAAACAAGAAATGTGACTAACGTTTCAAACTTAGATATAAGTGAATAACAAAATCTTTTAACACCGAACATATGTTCTTATTCTAAGTAATCTGATTCTAAATTAAAGCTTGTATTGTATATCACATATGCCTAGCTCTCAAGATTCCACTTCGATGTTCACGTCTTTAAATGACATCCAAAATTGTCAATCATTATTATATTTTTTGAGCTATCATAATTTAAGGTCTTGAATTCATGTTAATTAGATTAAGATTTAATGAACATCATTTCATAATCAATCTCGCTATCGTAAGTACTGAAGATCTGTAACCTGTTCACCAATTGATTTTTAATAATTTGCAGCACTCTTGAAAAAGAAACAAATTGTTTTGAAAGCTCGAGTAAAGGATAAAAGAGTCTTCTACTTTTTATTTGACTGTTAACCCACGAGAATCATATATATATATATATATATATATATATATACATATTAAAATATCTTGACATTGGTATTGTCAGGAAAAACAATACTTTCTTTTCAATTTTAGAAATGGAATAAACTAAAACATACACTGAGAGAAATGATGTATCTGATAAATAATAAATATATATCTGAATCGAATTTATTTAAATGTAATTATTCGTATTCAAGAAAAATATTTTGCATTTATTGCTATAAAAAATCAAAATTTAATGATTAATGACAAATCGATGATTTATTCAATGCTGATTCATTCATAAGAAATATGTTTTAATTCATACGACGAAATACATATTTGCATATCACTACTAAATTCCTTATTCGCTGTTTGCATGAATTGATTTATGGCAAGTATGAGCTGAGAAGAAGTAGAAGAGAACGAAAACCTCCTGATCATTTCAAAGGATTTGAGATGATGATGGCATTATCAGCAGGAACTATCCCATCAGAAGTTCCATCATCATACCATGAAGCCATAAGTACTGATGAAGAGTGGAAGAGTGCTATAGATGCAGAACTGGATTCACTGGTGGCAAACAAAACATGGGAAATTGTTGATAAGCCTGCAGATGCAGTTGCACCCATTCAAGGTGGGTGTTTTCATTCAAATTGATCGACAATTGTTATGTAAAAAAAGCACGTTTAGTGGCAAGAGGTTTTCAACAACCAGATTCAGACGACTCTAATTTTTACTCTCCAGTGGCTCGAATGTTCACGTTGAGAACAATATTATCGTTATCTGTTCAATACGAAATGAAATTGTTACAACTTGACATCAAATCTGCATTCTTATCGAGTCCATTACATGATGTTGTTTATATGAAACCTCCATGTGGTTTGAAAGTGCCAAAAGATAAAGTTGGTAAATTAGTTAAGGCATTGTATGGACTGAAACAAAGTCCAAAATGTTTCAATGAGTTAATGAATGAAAAATTATCTAGATTGAAATTTAAAAGTTCTAAAATCGATCCATGTTTATATTATAATCAGTTTACTTATATTTTGATTTGGGTAGACGATATGTTAATAGCCTCAGATAATGAAGATGATGTTAAATTTTTGATAGATGGTCTGATGAAATTCTTTCATTCGAAAGTTTTTCCTGATAGCAATAACTTTACATTTAGAAATTAGGAGAGATGGTAATACGTTAAAATTATCTCAAAAGAGACTAGTTGAAAATTTGCTGAAACATTTTCAAATGGAAAATTCGAAATATGCTTCTGTACCAATTCAGCCTAATTTGAATCTGAAGAAGTTAATCCCTCTAACGAACTTAAATTTAGGGAACTTGTTGGCAGTTAAATGTATTTAATGTTAAGTACAAGACCCGATATTTGTTTTTCTGGCTGGTACTAGGTATTTGGGTTTATACTTTGTTAAAGGTGACGATATTAAATTAATTGCATATGCTGATTCGGACTTTGCGTCAGATGTCACAGAA
Source organism: Micraspis discolor (assembly GCA_030674115.1). Classification (NCBI taxonomy): domain Eukaryota; kingdom Metazoa; phylum Arthropoda; class Insecta; order Coleoptera; family Coccinellidae; genus Micraspis; species Micraspis discolor. The sequence goes on from JARTUT010002018.1 coordinate 9,360, forward strand.
AAAGTGTGTCAGGTTTTTTGATAAAAATGAACTCAAATATATTATATTGGTGTTCGAAGAAACAACCTAAGGTTGCAATTTCAACCTGTGAAGCAGAGTATATAGCTTTATAAGCCTGTATTTGTGAATGTTTATTTGCAGGGCAGCTCTAATCAGGAGCTCCTGGGCAGAGTGATTTTTTCGATAACAATAATGGAAGATAATCAATCATGTATCCTTATAAATAGTACTCCTGAAACAAGGAGGACTAAGCATATAGATGTGAAATTTCTTTTTGTTAAGGATTTAGTAAGTAGGGGAAAGTTCTTGTTAAAATATGTTTGTTCGGAGAATCAAGTAGCCGATATTCTCACGAAAAGTCTTAATCATGTGAAATTTAATAAATTGAGAAGTGATTTTGGTATGATTGTTGTTTAATGTGTATCATGTATCGTAGAATTGAGAGGGGGTATAAGAAGAACAATTCTGTGGAACATATATATATTTTTCTGTGTTCATGTTCTGTGCTCAGCATGCTGTGTACAGCATGGTCCACTTCACTTCCTGTTCTGTTCATGTAACATGTAAAGATCATCTGTAAGTAAGTTGTACTCAAGACTATACTTTTGTTCATTGATTAAATATACAGGGTGAGTCTTTGACCACTGCGTTAATTTTAACCATAGATTCTTGACGTCAAAAGAAACATTTTCTTCCTATAACATTTTTCCAAATTTGGCCCCGTTCAAAACATATAGGGTGTTGAAATTTCATAAAAAATTGCATTTTCACCTGTTATATTCAAACGACAATATCAATTGAAATGATCTCTTGTAGAAGGTTTTTGATAACACTCGTGCATATTTTGGCATCAATAGATTCATTCTACTTCTTGTGGGTTTCTCACTACTACTCTACAGATTGGTTAAATTGCATAAAAAACAAATATCGCTTGAACTAAAGGTCCGTATCTCGTACTTCCTGGAATCATTAGTCTTTTTTGCATATAAAATCATTTCTCATCTTTTCTCCTAAATTGCACCATTCTTGAGATACGAGTATTTGAAGTTGAAAGGAATTGAATCGATATAATTTTGTCCAAATTTTCTGATTTTCCCAAATCCAACTCTGTGCTGAAATGATTCAATAATCAGATTTGTTCAATGTTGCCATATTTTATGCCTTTATTAAATATTTCTACAAAAGGTTGGGGGAAATCTTTCCAGACTATGGTTCCACCACTAAACACTATAGATGAAATTAACCACTGAACAATTTTTGTCTTACATTCACCACAAAATCTAAATTGCCATTTGCTGTATTCATTGTTAATGATGTCTAGCACCTTGTTTAATATTTAATCCAGAATAATATTCCATAATAAATAGAGTAAGTTTTCCATCATCCTCTTCGGTATATTTTGACCGTTGAAATAGGAAAGAATTTTCTGTCAGGACCTGTTAAATTGAAGACCTGTCTTTATGAAGAGCTGGTTTTTAATAGCTTCAGGCTTTCAGGGTTCATCAAATTATATCTATTCTAACGTAGGAATGCTGCAAATTGAGCTCATATGAGTTTTAAAAACTTCGAACCCAGTCTCCTAGATTTGTTTTATACCTTTATTATCTTTATTTTATACACCGATTCAACCTTGTTCACAAACTTAGGAGATAATAGAATTTGACTTAGTTTTGATATTTCTGAATGTTTGTTATGATGCATAGTTGATTAAAATTCAATCGATATCGAAACCGGAAGCTATAAGCTCATAAACAAGAAAGATTAGAATAGAATGCATTTTCTGGCCATAATCATTTCATACTGAATTGAATAATTCAAAACTATCGATATTCGATATTTTCCACATTTTTTTGAAAGCCACAAATAACTGTTGACAGTTTCAAACAGAATCAAAACAACAAGGAACCACAGAACACTTTTTTATTTGGAATTACCCACCACAGAGACGTTATAATATTTCAATGTGATGATAATTCACTCTAATTATTCTGAGGAAAATTATAACTAAAGATCAATAATAGTTACAGATGTTATCTTTCATTTAAAAAAAAACATTGCAAATATTAATTTTTTCTCTCCTGGTGTATGGTAATAAATTAATATTCTATGGTAAGGTATTGAAATTTGACATAATCTATGAATAACCATGATTCAATATTTATGTTCTTGTTTACGTACAGATACTCTGATTATAAAAATCAGTAATCAGTAATTATAGTCTAAACAGAATAGATTCATATTTGATTTAACAAAAAATTTTTTATCAAAGAACACTAAGTTGATTTTTCAAAATCAAATTTAGGTATTTTTTCAAGAAAGTATAATTGCACACCTAAATCTGGAAACACTTCTAATCTATCCAGGTAAATTGTTATTGGAATTCCGTACAGGAAATAATCATCAAGCAAAGTAACATCACTTTAAAATGATTATTCGTAGAGACATCATTCATTGTCGTTGAAGATTTCGAAAAAGATTTTCATATTTTTAACCGTATCAAGAGACGTCATAGACTGGTGTATCTGTCAAGGAGAAGAAACTTCAGAAATATCAGTGTTTGGAAAATCATAGATGATTTTTTCTGGCTTTGAGTGAAGAAAAAACCACAGTGACAACCTCTTGCCTTGGGATTTTTCATAGAAATGATGGTTTTCATGATTTGGAAATTTTAAGAAGAAAATTACAAATGTATGATGATAACACCCAATAATTCTGAGGTTTTTTTGGAATTTCTCACTAGAAAGGCATGGTTTATAATCTTGAAGTAGAAAGAAAATATGGTAGAACAACAAAAATCTATGTTTATGGTGTTGAATTTTTTTTACCAGAAAATTAGTATTTTGTGTCTTCCTTCTGGATATGGACCTGATCGGATGAAACATGAATGAGTGAATAATTTCATAGAGGGAAATAATGTTTATAAACAATTCAGATTCAATAGTGGATGCTGTGGAAGGTAATTTTCATTCAAACTAAACTGGACTACAGAGGGGTATTTTCCCAATGTGAAAACTTAAAATGCTTATAACTTTTCAACGAAGCTGAATATAGAAAAACCGTAATGGAAAAAGTGTTTCTTTTGATCTCAAGAACCTATGGTTAAAATTAACGCAGTGGTCAAAGACTCACCCTGTATAGTTGAACGCTGTGCTGTGTTTTTTACCCATGATTAGATTCGCCACTATCTTAACATTACTTGGTGAGAATTAAAATCACCGCAATAAATTGAAGGATGAGAAAGAGTTAGGTATATCCAAATTTCTTGGCCAAATAGTATTCCGAGGTTTATAAATATTACCGATGGAATATTGAAAATTTGGAAGAGATACTCGTCTTTTCCGATTAACTAGATATTGTGAAAAAAGAATTTTTCAACAATAAAGCTGAAACGTAAATTTTACTAGGGAGATAATCAATGAATATCTACATAACCTTTTATAGTTTCACTTCAACAAAGACTTTTTAAGTATCCGTATTTGTCTCTTGATGGAGAATAATCTCTGCTAATTCAGAAACATAATCACTCTTATCCTTAAGAATACCCTTTATATTCAAATTCAATACACAAAATTTGTCGCCAATTTGCAAGGAGGATTCTACGAATCATGCCTTGCGGTTCAAGTGATTTTTCAGATCTTTTGATCTTTGAAGTCTGCTATGGAACCCATTCAAAAGGAAATCATCATCCACAGTTTGAGAATGATGAGATATAATACTTTTTTCATTTGAAAATCAACGTAGGAAAATTATCGACTGACATCAATAATCACTGATGTCACACATGTACAAGAACAATGTGAGAAGATTAGCTGGCTTGGAACAATAGATGGAAATTTAATTGGTCCTCGCATTTGTGTGGAAAAATTGAACACTGAAGGTTACCTATTCTTTATGAGAATATTTTACCAAATTCATTGCAAAATATACATATCCGTCATATGTACTTTCAGCATAGCTTAACCTCACTCTTCATTGAATGTGTGAAATCACCTGTAAATAATTCAAACAGATAATAGGTCACGAAGTCCCATTGCTTGGGCACAAAGACGTCTGATTTAAACCCTTTATATTATATTGTGTGATGACATCTGCAAACGAAAGTTTACAACCTTGAAATTTGAGGTGGAAACTCTTAGTTGAAAAAATTCTCGAAGAATGTAATATATGAAAGCGATATTAATCCTTTATTAGGAGTTCAAATAGAAATTCAATAAAGAGGTCGCTAATGTGAATTCACACAAAAAATTATTCAGAAAATTCTATGTAAATTTTGTGTTCATTCTCGGTTTCGCCTTTCATAAGACGTTTCTGATGTTTATTCTCTATATGTTGTTGTATATTGTTTGGTTCACGCATATACGTATAAAGATACATTCTGGATTGCAATACTTTATACGTCGAAGTATGAGTGACTAAAAATGAATTTTGAATTTTTGAAAACTATCCTAGAACACAGAAAAAGCATGGTATAATAGGACGATACTGCTTCACTACTATAATGATATTCTTTATTTTTTTTTATTTTTTGTAGGAGGACTGAACATGTGCCAAAAAAGGTTAAAACTCTGCACTTAAGTGAACTTATGAATGAATATGAATCGGGTGATGAATTCTTGAAAACGGTTTATACAAGATGGTTTTCAACCTGCAAAATTAATCTGAACTCATTATAATTTCTTTCTTGTATTTTCCAAAAAGTATTGCTATTATTGAAAGTAGACACTGAAAATTTCGTCAATATAGGTCAGGCCATCACATATGTATGAATAGAAGAAGAATCGGTCGAATAGGACAAATCACCCAGTAAACTCTAAATGAAGGCCCCCAACCTTCAAACATTGTTTCGAAACTGCCTTGATTAGTGTAAACTTCTCCAAAAATTTAACGGACTGCTCCGAAATCATCCTGTATATACTGAGGACATTTGAATTCAGGTAGAAATCAACCACTTGTACTCGTATTGTGATCACACATAGATCAGTTAAGAAAGAATATTCTTTTTAGAATCAAAATAAATGAATTCTGTATGAATGAAGCTCGGTGGAAAATAAGCATAATAATGAAGAAAATGCTTTTATTCATTATACAATCGATTTGGATTCACGTTGAAGAAATACGATAATTAAAATTGATAACTTCAATAAAATTTATCGAAGAGTGGGTGTAGCAGTAGTAATTATGCATATCATTTCAGTATATTTTGCAACGCTCTTTTGAAGCTCGAAAACAGTTGATTCCATAAAGTTATTTCCTTCAGCAAATCATTGTCGTTAGGCCTTCAGCCTCATGTTGTGTTATTCTTTTTTCTTTTTAATAGGACTTCAGAGATCACCTTACAAAAAAATGATTTTGGGGCACACGATATATTGAACTTACCTTCGGAATTGGGTATTTTTTTTCCAATGACAGATTTAACTTCTCCATTTGGTGGAATATAAATTCCTCTGGTTACTCCATGGCCTGGCATTTCAACAACAATTTTTTCCAAATCTATCTGATCCTTATCAGGTTTTGTCAGACCTATAGCATCTAAAATGTTTCCCATAGAGACATATTCTGGCTCCGACCTTTGATCACTTAAGACGGGATCTTTCACATCTAGGACTTTAGGACTTATTATGATTGCCTTATTCAATGGAGCCTTGTGTTTTCCTTGAAACCTACTTGTGAGAACTGGAGCTTTTGAATAAGGTAGGAGAACTCTTGGTACTGTATTTTTCGTTGTATGGAAAATTTTTTTGGCGTCGTGAGCGATGTTACTGATGTGAGTCAATGTATTCTGACCTAGAATGAATTGATGAAATTATAAAATAATCTTTTACAACTGATCTCGCCTACTCAGGGAGCTGCATCCACAAAGGCCAACCCTTCTCCTGGCTGTGCCATGATTGGGTGCGTAGTTCCTTATATCAAGCAAAATTATTCATTTTAAAAACTCCTGTTTGGGCGCTCTTGTACAACTTAACCGAGAGCTAATAGATTTAACTAATTGTTTGAACTTTTTAAATATTTGGGTGAAAGGGTATCAATCGGTTTGTTGAAGCTCACTGATGGAGAGTTCGTGTTCAATTCTGTTGGTCCGAAGGTGAAATCACGTGTAAACGGAATGAACTAGAGAACTGAAATTTTCAGGGTACGCTTGAGGGAAGAATATCTCTGCTGTGTTCGTTAGTCGGTTGGATCGGCCAAGTACTTTCGAAGTAACAAAAATAAAATTTTTTTCGATTGAATTTGCTTTATTATATTATTTCATGATGCAATTGAATCATCTAGAGAAAAGAAATTATAGATTCTTGTTTGTGCTCGCGAGTTCACCTGACAAGGTGTAACCACTTACCTAGTAAAAGGTCCCTGTTCAGGGTTATGAAAGCAACTTCAATCCTTTCTCGTAATTTTAAAAAACTGTAGTGGAACAGACTTTAACGGATCTATTCACTGTTGAAGTTATTTTTGTACTTGTTTTTTCTGTAAAATTTGTATCTGTTTGTTTTTCTTTTTGTTGTTTCTTTTTCGTTTTTGTAATTGTTTTATTCAGGAGGGCTCTCAACATCGAAATAATGGCTGAATGTAAAATTTTGGTTGGTGAAAGTATTATTGCGTTAATAGCGTATGACGTTCCGACAAAAACAAAGCGAGTTATCAGTGGTGTCGATTCGCGACGTAGCGGAATGTCCTGAACTTAAGACTGTATACAAAAGTGAATTAACAAATAAATGCTCCAACTAGTTACCAATAATGGTGGACAACCAAACAAAATTCATGGCCCCTGTTACAAGAGTAATACAATCTTTCGCAGAAGAGATAGACTGCAACGGCCTCATGCCGCCATTTTACAAAGTGGAAGAAGAATGGATGGGGCTCACTCCATATCCAACGACGAAGAAATCACCAGAAATTTCATCACCAGATAAGCTCAAAATTATCATTTTCCCCGATCCAACCAATTGGTTGGGTCCCGAGAGCTATAATTATAGCTCTCGGGATTTATACTCAAGAAGAAATAAATAAGACACAGAGAATTCTTTCTTCTGGAACAAAAAAAAAGCCGTAGAGAACAGTATTGCCAGAAGAAAAGCTGGGCTGGATATTATAGGCCAGGGTTTCTCCACGGTGAATCATTTCAACACCAATGAAATTGAAGAACTTGCCCATCACACAATGCATCACATTTGGGGATGGTTCACGGATATAGGCCTATTCATGAGTGGTCTAATGGGATTTTATGCTATTTTCCGAATGATAAAGTATGCACTAGAAGTGATACTCAACGGATTCCACCTCTTCGAGACATCTGGCTGTGGAATGGTAATGTTGGCCAGTTTATGGAATACCCTCACCATGTGGATACTGAATAGACACCATGTCAAACATCAGAATCAGAATGTAAATAAAAACGCGGAATCAGCTTCATCGACGAACACTAAAAACTCGGAGCTGTACCCAAAAGTGCCCCCGAGTGCACTACACTGGGCCGACGGACAAAATACATGCCGGGTCGTGAATGAAGTGTCAGTAACGAGTGTCGCGTAAAGATAATTCGGAAGCCGGTACAAACAATTATGAACAATTCTTAGTCACAATATTCATTAAAGATCATTTCCGAATCAAAAAGAAATTTTCAGACCATTGGTATGCAGACCAGGAAGGCAACGCCAAGTATATCAGTATTGCGGTAGTGTACCGCGAAGTAGTGAATCGTGAATAATCGTTCTGTACGAAGAACAACCTTCGTGTTAGAAGTCGCGAAGTGAATATTTCATGAAAACGCAAATACCCCAAAGACAATTTTGTTTTGAAACGATCTAGATTTGGTCAAATTTTTAATTTCATTATTATGGTGATTTTTTTTGTATATTACGTAAACTTATGTATTCTGATAGTTAAAACGTTCTTTACTCATGATGTAGTTGAACCATTGTTATTTGATTAATGACACCAAGTTTGAAACGAATATATACAGGGTCTTAATAATAATATAATAATAATAAGCCCTTTATTTTCTACAGGTAAATAACCCAATTACAGAAAAAATTACAAAAAAAGATACAATGTAGATCAATCATCACCACTTAATACAATTTAAAATTCTTTCTCTAATTGATGCCAGTGAGTCATGGAAAATGTCATAATTTTCACAAATTAAATTGAATACTTTACACATAAAATGCATAGGTGTTCGTAGCATACAATTATTTCGACATGGAGCTAAGTAGAACAGAGGTATAGCTCTCATTATTGATCCCGGTACATAGAAATTCACCTTTGCCAACAAATATGGAGAATCAACCCTACCGTGAACAAGATTGTACAGAAAAGAAATTGCCTGCAAACTGCGCCGATCATCCAGTGACAGTGCGTCGAATCTGCGCAGAAGTCCAGCGTGGTCGGAACCTCTAGGAGGGAAATTCCATCGTCTCGATAGGCAACGCACTTATAGAATCGGCGCTGAATCGATTCAAGGCGCTGCCTGTGACAGGAGTAAATAGGGTGCCAGACGAAAGAGGCGTACTCAAGTTTAGTTCTCACTAAGGCGTTGAACAAGAGAATCAACGTTCTCGAGTTTGAAAAGTGCCTTCCATTACGGATTATGAAACCATACAACCCTGAAACGGTGCCCAACAAGTTATTGACATGTGGAACGAATGTAAGCCTGCTGTCAAATAGCACTCCCAAATCCCTGATCACCTCCGACCTGAGCAAACCGGTCCCCCCAATAGAATACTCATAGACGAGTGGATCACGATTCCTTGTGAATGATACGATACTACACTTAGATACACTTAAAGTCAAACTGTTTGCAACACACCAATCTAGTAAAACGTTAATAGCACTCTGTAACATATAACAGTCCTGCACACATTCAATTCGAAGGAACAACTTGAAGTCGTCCGCAAACATCAACCTAAACGCACAGATTTTATCGATTAAATCATTGACGAATAATAGGAAAAGGTATGGTCCAACATTAGATCCCTGAGGTACACCGGAAGTGGACACATACTCAACTGAATGAAATCCGTCGATCACCAGAAGAAGCGTTAATCCCGGTCTTTCACGAGGAACCTTACCCATATTTATACGGGAAACTACTGAACGTATTTTCATGAAATTCAGCACTTATAAGTATTTCACGATGCTGATGAAATCTAAAATATTTTCAAGGCATGAGCACCTTCAATTTTTCCGGAAATGACGTCAACTTCCGTTTTTCGAATTAGAACACCATTTTTTATTGCAGAAATAGATTCCTTAGAAAATATCAAGTTAATTTGATGTAACATTTTTCAGTTTTGGTCAGAAAATTCTCTCTGAGCGTGAAAATTCGAAAAAAAATCGAAAATAGTGCTCCGCTGAAACAAGAATAACTTCGAGGTTTTTGGATGGAAAATTTTCATCTTTGGGATATTTGAAGATGTAGGATTGATGTATCCACTTTGAAAATCGAAATCGCGATTCATGATACAGGGGGTGAAAAAATCGCTTTCAAAGTTAGGGATGACAAAATCGTGAAAAATCAATTTTTTCAATTTAGAACCCCCGTTTTTATGGCAGATATTGAATCTACGTTAAAAAATAATATGAGAGTATGCATCACACCCTTGTCCTAAAGTGGATATTTTTTGAGTTATTCACAAGAAACTGTTTTTCGTCTTGAATTTTCAGCTATTTCTTTTCCCTTCACGCCAAAAAGATGAAATTTTCAGGAACTGTTACTTAAACCATGTTTTAGATTTTACTACCCTAATATGCAAGAGAAAAAAGTCACAGGTTGTTCCTAAAAAGATGGCGAATTTGGATTCGAATTTGTATCGGAAACCTCTTTATTTCAACTAATCGGCCATCGGTTTTCTCTCCAGTGATAAATAAATAATTCCTTATGAACCATATGCAAAGACTTACCATCTTTTACATTCTTTTTTTTTAATGATAGATATCATTAATCACATCTGCCAAATTCCTCTTTATTCAGTAGCATTTTGTGTTTACTATTAATTTGGTGATAATTCGTATAAAGTTATAAAATCGATCACTATGCCTAATTTTACCAATGGAGATTATTTAAATCTCATTCTTCTTCATGGAGAATGTAATAAAGTTGTAGATAGAACGATTCGACTGTTCATTGAGAGGTTTCCTGACCGACCCAGACCAACGAGAGATACCATTAACAGAACCATGACAAACTTGAGAAATGTCGGATCTTTCGTTAAGAAAACTATACACAGAGAAAAAAGTGTAGTAGAAGTAAGAACAACGAAATTACAGTTCTTGCATATTTTCGTGTGAATCCTCAAAATTCTCTCAAAGATGCCGAGATTGCTCTGGGATTATTTCAATCGAGTGTTTGGAGAATATTAAAAAAACATGAAATGCACCCATATAAATTCAATAGGGTACAGCATTTGAAGGAAACTGATTTCGTCAGGAGAACAGAGTTTTGCGAAGCTATGATGATTCGATTTCAAGAAAATGAAAACTTTTTGGACTGTATAATTTGGACAGATGAATCTAAATTCACAAAGAATGGTTCTTTCAATAGGCATAACAGTCATTATTGGGATGAAGAGAACAACCACCACTTCAGACAATGGAACTTTCAAGAGACCTGGAGTTTCAATGTTTTTTGCGCCATCAAAATCAATGCAATCCTCGATGTTCACATTTATGATGGGACTTTAACTGAGATAGAACACTACACATGTTTGCATTATTTAAAGAATGTTGTCCCTTAGGAGATAGATATTCTGACATATTGACTCAAATAATTGAGCAGTTAGTACAGAACCAAAATGACTTATGGTATCAACAAGATGGCGCGCCTCCACACAATTCTCTCTATGTGTCAAATATCCTATACAGGCTATTTGAAGATCGGTGGTTGGCGAACAATGGTACACATCTTTGGCCACCTCGTTCTTCCGATTTAACTCCTTTAGACTATTATGTTT
>JARTUT010000714.1:0-20302 GCA_030674115.1 Micraspis discolor
TGCCAGGTCCCGGATAGTCCGGACCACGTGTACAGGGTATGCCCGAGATGGAGATCCGAGAGGGACGAAACGAGGCCAGATTTTGGGAGGGCTTCCAGATTTGGAAGATGTGATTGAGGTAATGATTGGCGATAGAGAGAAATGGAAGATCTTATATGAGTTCATTACGAACATAATGAGTAGGAAGGAAGTCGAGGATAGACGGAGGCAGGAACAACAGAGAGAGTAGGGAACAGCGAAACGCAGAAAAAAGAGCAAACCGAGTTACGCACCTGATGTACAGGCATGTAGCCTATTCCAGGTGGCGATGATACTCGGGGGAAGAGGAGAGGGGTTTAGTGAGGTGAAAGTCCCACACGACGCCGCAGCACACAATAAACCGATGACATCTTGGTTAGGCCTCGCTGCGGTAAGGCATTAGCTTCCCCATACCTCAGGGGGCCAAAAAAAAAAAAAAAAAAAAAAAAAAAAAAAAAGATGAGTGGGAAACTGAATATTTTGTTGTGCCTAACAAAAACAGTGCAGCTACTTGTTTGATATGTCATGAAAGTATTACATTGAAGAAATACAATATTTCTCGTCATTTTACTACAAAACATAAATCGTTCAACGACACGTTTCCTCCTGGATCGTCTTTAACCCTAGAATACGGGTCATTCGTAATTTTACGACGCTCGTTCGACTTCGCGATTTTTCGCCTACTTTCAGTAACGGCAGTGAAGCGTCCCGTTGAGTACCTTCAAATTTAGTATTAAGCTATACAGTGTTCCATGCGGTCGTCCTGAATTCTGCTTCTAAAGCGATTTTTCGGCCAACTTTACGTAATTTTACGATAGTCCCGTATAAACGTTATTTTGGCAAATTGACGTATTACTTGTTTTTTATTGGTTTTAAGACTGTTAGAGGAAGAACTCTTAGGTAAGATATTTCACTATTTTAATTTCTTTCATATAAATTGTTAATCATTTGGAAAATTTTAGCAAGATGGCACAGCGGCAATTTTTATCTCAAAAGCAACTAGAGGAGGAAGCGGCACGTATTATGAATGGAGAAGACACTGATCCAGAACCCTTTGAAGACAGCGGTAGTGACTGGGAAGAGGACAATTTGGAAGTCGTATCTAGTAGCTCTGAAAATTCCGACTTTAGTGAAGATGACAATATTTATCCCATCCAACAAGAATATAACGAAAATCCATTACAGGTTCAAGAAGTAATAGATAATAGTTCAGGTGATGAGGAAAACCAACCATTGCAAGATCAACCAGTAGTGGATGATAGTTCAGGTGAGAATAACATTCCTTCATCAGAAATACGGTCAAAACACGTTATAACATTCAAAACAAAAAGCCCTAAAGGCAAAAATGGGCACAAGTGGTCGACACAGATTTCCCAGAAATCGAAAGAACAGCTGCCAGAAATATTATACATTTCATATCGGGTCCTAAGGAGGCATCACAAGACTGTTCTCTTGTAGAGGAGTATTTTCTGCATTTTTTCGGACAATATGTTGGATATCATACTTCAACATACAAATGACGAAATCAAAGACAGGCTCAAAAACACAGCGGGAATCAGAATGTGTCCAAAGTGACAAAGACGAACTAAAAGCTGTGTTTGCAATTCTTATTCGTTCTGCCGCGAAGAAGGATAATCATTTGGCAGTAAGGCATATGTTCGATAGTACCATTTCTGGCACCTTTTATAGGTCATGCATGAGCTATGATCGTTTTTCATTCCTTCTCAACTGTCTCAGATTCGATACAAGAGAAACAAGGGCAGAAAGAAAGTTAAATGATCCTTTCACCCACATTCAGGAAATTTGGGAAAAATTAATAGAAACTTGTAGAACATCATTCACGCCATCCTCGTACCTCACAATTGACGAGCAGCTTCTGGCATTCCGAGGACGCTGTCCTTTCAGAATGTACATTCCGAACAAGCCAGCGAAGTACGGGATAAAAATTGTTATGGTATGTGATTCCTCAACCAAGTATATGTTGGATGCGAGTCCTTACTTGGGAAAAAAACAGATACCAACGGTTTACCTCTTGCGGAATTCTACGTAAAGAGTTAACCAAATCAGTTCATGGTACAAATCGCAACATTACCATGGACAATTGGTTCACATCAGTTTCCCTTGTTGATCAGCTGCTGACAAATCCTTACAAACTAACAATGATAGGAACTATTCGCAAGAATAAAAAGAAATTCCCAAAAAGAATTCTTGGATGTGAAAGGTCGAAAGCCACGTACGTCAATGTTTTGCCATGATCAGAAGAAAACACTGGTATCTTATGCGCCAAAGAAAAACAAAGTAGTTGTACTGCTTTCAACAATGCATGAGGGTGCAGAAATAATAGAACAAACCGGTAAGCCAGCAATAATTCATAATTACAATGAGACAAAAGGAGGTGTGGACACGTTCGACCAAATGTGCTCGAATATGAATTCCAGTAGAAAAACGCGAAGATGGCCATTATGTGTTTTCTATGGCATGATCAACATAGCGTGCATAAATTCTTATGTGATTTATACGTTCAATACATTGAAAACAAGTAATAAACCTCTTTCTCGATATCAATATATGCTAGATTTGAGCCAAAGCCTTGCCAAACCGTGGATGCTGCACAGATATAACACCAAAACTTTACTCCGGAATATTCAACAAAATATAGCTGAAATTCTAGATATTCCGACTGGAGCTGCTGAAAATGTACCACACGAGAAAAAAAAGGAAAACTTGTTTCTATTGTCCAAGCAAGAAAAAGGCGCATGACAACCAATTATTGTAAGGAGTGCAAACAGCCAATCTGTGGAGAACATCAGGGAGATATTTGTACAATATGTTCCGAAAAATAATAGAAATTATTTGTTTTATAATGTTAATCCTTTGTGTTAATGTTAAGACAGTTGTCTAAATTTTGTAGTTTTTAAATAAAATTTACTAATTATTACACACAGTTTTCATTGAGTAGTAAAATTTACGATAGTCCCGTGTTTACGATCAGCAAACATAGTCCGTAATCTAGGGTTAAGAAATGAAAAATTGCAGTTTTTAAGAGATCATTAAATCAACAACAGAATGTTATGTCTGTTGCATTGTCACAAGACTCCGCGGTAACTAAGGCATCATACGAAATTTGTTACATTCTTGGTAAGCATATGAAACCTTTTACAGATGCAGAAATCGTAAAAAGAATGCTTTGTTAGTGCTGCTGATATACTTTTTGATAAATTCAGTAACAAGAAACAAATACTAGCTGATATAAAAAAATACAGCTTTCCGACTCAACCTGTACGAGGCGTATTGAAGACATTTCTAAATATATTCATGAAGATGTTTTGGATAACCTGAGAAAGTGCAAGTTTTTAGTTTGGCTTTCGATTCCAGTACCGATATTTCAGCTACATCGCAATGCTCGTTGTTTGTTAGATATTGTACCGAGAATAATCTAATTGTCGAACAATTTTTGAAATTTTTATCAATGAAAGGTCAAACCCGAGGCATAGATTACCTTGATACTATTTGCAATTATTTAGAGCAGAATGATATTGACATTAAAAATTGTGTGTGTTTGTACAGATGGCTGTCCTTCAATGACTGGGTCCGAAAATGGATTTATTGCGTTGTTTAAGAAAAAATATAATTTAACTAATTTAGTGACATTTCACTGCTTTATCCATCAAGAAAACTTGATCGCGCGTGCTGTGAATCCCGATTTAGAAGCAGTAATGAAGACAGTAATCAATATTGTCAATTATATACGAGCAAAAGAATTGAACCACAGAAAATTTACAAGTCTTTTGGAAGAATTAAAAAGCGAGTATAGCGACGTCCTTTTACATACCTCGGTGCGATGGCTTAGTAGAGGAAAAGTTTTGGAAAGGTTTTTTTCTTTACGCCATGAAATAATGCTTTTTTAGACCAAAATAATAAAATTTACCCTGAATTACAACAGGATGAATGGTGGTGTCTTTTAGCTTTTCTTTGTGATATCACAGAAAAATTAAATAATGTGAATCAGAGTTTGCAAGGTAAGGATAAGATAGTCTCCAATATGGCCAATACAGTATTTGCTTTTGAAGAAAAGATAAGTATTTTTATAAAGAATTACAGAACAAAAATCTGCAAAATTTTTCCACTATGTTAAAGACCACAGAAGACCTTTCCAACATTTCTGAGAAAAACTGTGTTATATTTTGGATTATATAACTGCACTGTTAAACGAGTTCCAAAAAAGATTTCAGGATCTAAGAAAAATAAGAAAATGTTTGTTACTGGTAGAAAATCCATGGCATTTAGAAACAACAACTATTGGTGAGTTGGCTTCAGTTTTAAACTGTAATTATTCACAGTTGTTTGATGAATTCATCGATTTTAAAAATGACACCAACCAAGAAGTTCTGTTTAAAGAAAAAAGGGAAAACAAAGAATAAGTAGAATTTTGGAGCATTGTTCCCCAAAAATATAAAATGGTTCAGAGAAGTGCCCAAACCTTATTAACATTTTTTGGGTCTACGTACCTGTGTGAGTCGTCATTCTCAAAAATGAAATACATAAAGAACTTGTATAGGAACAAACTTACAGATTCTCACCTGGATGATGTAATAAGGTTAGCGTGCAGCGACAAGCCAGATCTGGACAAAGTAATGAAAAAGCGTTCACAGTTTCAAACATCACATTGAATGATTTACATCTGTTATTACTATTTTTCAAAATTTTAGTTTCTGTCTTATCGTTATCTTGGCTAATATTTTTAATTTTATTGTAACTACCTTCACTTTCTCGACCATTAAAGTAATTTTGGAAAACTAATTCTTTTTACTCCTAAATTATTTCTGCTTGCGGCCCGCGACATCATGACTAAACCGTGTTTGTGGCCCGTATAAAAAAAAGGTTGAGTACCGCTGATCTACCATCAAGTGTTACAATTACAAAGAGCCCAGATGCCAGACAATAATTGGTGAGTATTCTAGATAAAAGAAAGAATCATTTACACAATGTTTCTAGGAAATATAAACAACAGTGAATTTGTTTCGTATACATGCCATCTACTAGATCAAAATATTCATATCACACAAGTGCCAACTACTGTTGTACTACTGGAGTATGCTCAAATCATTACATTATGCATTTGTAGTGTAACGAATGTTGGATTTTTCACATTCGCGAATGCGAATGCGAATATTCATATCCAATATTCGCGAATGCGAATGCGAATGTTAAATTTCAAATAAAGCGCGCGCAAAATGTTTGACTTTTTGTGTCGGCCATGTTTAAACTGAACATAGCCGAGCCGATACAAGTTGAATGAACGAACTTAGTCACAGAAAGTTCATTCGAAAAGTTTTGTTTTGATTTGAGGTTAGTTTGGTGTTATTGCATTTCCCAAATTCAACTGATATTCAAGTGATAAAGTGGTATAAAAACATGAGTAAAGCACTTATTTCACAATATATGATGCTGAAAATGTAAATTGCAAGTTGTGTGTGATAAAAGTACTCGCGTAAAGGCAGGACCACTAGTGCTATGCGAAATCACCTAGAAACTTAACACAAAAATGAATATGACGAATTGAAAAGAAGAGAGCATGAAAAGCGAGGTGCTACTAAAATAAATTCTTTGGCGTCCTCTTCGCAACAATGTACCAAAACCGACCTTCAGCAAATTTCTTTAAGTGATTGCATCGAAAAAAATAAAAAATGGGATAACAACAACACCAAGTCTTTGGAGCTAGATAATTTAATTGGCGAAATGATTGCACTGGAGGACTTGCCATTTAGTTTTGTGGAATGCCTTGGATTTGTGAGATTGATTAACCAAGTGTGCCCCTCGTATAAT
Organism: Micraspis discolor; assembly: GCA_030674115.1. Classification (NCBI taxonomy): domain Eukaryota; kingdom Metazoa; phylum Arthropoda; class Insecta; order Coleoptera; family Coccinellidae; genus Micraspis; species Micraspis discolor. Next base: position 5,845 of record JARTUT010000714.1, read on the forward strand.
TTAAAAACTCGGCAATATTTTACTTCGTTTATTTGCGAAAAATTATATGGCAAGGTAAAAAATAAAATTCTGGAATTAATCAAATCATTTGAAAAACTAGCGTTTACAACTGATATCTGGTCTGATTCTTGCTCTGGGGTATCGCTGATAAGTTTCACTTGTCACGGAATTACCAAAAGTTTTGAAAGAAAAATGATTGTTTTGAAATCTGAGGTATTTAATGATGGGCGACATACGGGAGATAATATAGCCGTAAAGCTAGGAACTATGTTGTCATCATGGGAATTCCCAAAGAAAAGGTATTATGTATTGTCAGGGATGGTGGCACTAACATGAAAAAAGGTATTTCTTTATTAAATATTAAAAACATTGATTGTTTATCGCACCAAATTCAACTTGTTGTTAAGGAAGGGCTTAAGTCACAAGAATCTATCTTTGCAGTCATTAACAAATGTAAAAAGATAGTAACACATTTTCACCACTCTAATGTAGCTCAAGATGAACTTGCTAATCTACAAGAAAAACTTAATCAACCAAAGCTCAAGATAATCCAAGAGTGTGTTAAGAGATGGAATAGCAACTTTTACAACGAATTTTGAAAAACAAAGATTCACTGTGCCTTTATGCTTCCACTAACAACAAAATTTCACAACTAAGAATGGATAGTTGTGGAAAAATTAATTACATTGCTTAAACCTTTTGAAGAAATAACACGAGAACTAAGTGCAGCCAATGTTTCCATATCGTCTGTGATTCCGTTATTGGCCACCCTGGAAAAGGTGATTGATGAATATGATGCATCTGAAGAATGCATTAGAAAAACTATACTCGTTTTAAAACAAGAAATGAATCACAGATTTTCTCACTTGGAAAACGACAAATTATTTGCTACAGCAACTTTTATTGATCCTAGGTACAAATCGAAATTTTCAAAAATCCTTCAACCAAAGATCAGGTCGTGAAAAATATTTTGGATTTAATTGGAAATGAGGACTTAAGCTTTCCTCCATGTTCAAATTCAAAGCGTCCTAAAATGACTAATCAGGTTAAGGAAAACTTTGGCTCCAGTGCCAGTCTTTCAGAAAAATCTGTATCACTAAAAGAAACTATGAAAATGATGATGGACTCAAGTGAAAGCGAGGAAGAATTAGAAAATGAAATTCCAAATCCTGTAGAAGTTTTAATTAAAAAAAATATTAATGAATATGTATTGGATAAACGTATTGAAAATGAAGAAGACCCACTTCTTTGGTGGAAAGTTAATAGCAATAAATATGGTATTCTTTCTCCTGTAGCCAGAGAATATTTGGTAACTCCACCCACAAGTGTCCCCAGTGAAAGAGTTTTCAGTGGAGCTGGACTTCTTTACACACCTCACCGAAACAGGCTGCACGGAGAAAGAGCTTCAAAACTTTTATTTTTAAAATTTAACATTCCTTTACTTCAATTTAATTACTAAGAATTTAAAGTTACAGCGAGTTTAATTATTTTAATAGTCAACTGTGTCAACTTAGCAAAACTATAATTGTGTAGTTTATATTTAATTATTTTTAATTCATAGAAAAGAAAATTAGTGAAAAAAATGTGCAATTGAAACCAAATGTTAACATCGAGGTTAACATTATGAATATTAGAACTTTACTTTTGTTTTAAATAGAAATAAATATTTTGTTTTGTAAAAAGCTTATTCACTAATAGACAAGTATTCATTATTTGGTTTTTAAGTTCATATTTCATTATCATATTCAATTCTTAGGAAATATATAGTGGGATGGAAAATATATAATTAAAGCCAAAAGGTTATAAATTAATATTATACTTAGATTTGATTGGATCTCTGAAGTTCTTTTTCACAAAAGATACTTGAATTTAGAATTAGATTTTTTCAAAATGTATGTAAGGCATGTACATTCATTATTTTGTTTTTCTGTGGTGGAGTTGAGTTGTGATTTTGTTATTTTAATTAGACTATCAAGAAAATATAAAGAGAAAGTGTTTCTAATTTAGTTGCTTACCAAGACTGTTCCATTTTTTTAATTCAAGTATGATTAATTAAAAATATATAATATAAAAAAAGAAAAAAGATATAATATAATGTAATTTTAATCCATCTTAGTTATTTTATGAGTTGGTTAGTGTGTCAAATTGTCGAGTAAACAATAATATTTGTATTTTCAGCTGGCCTGATGATGGCGTGACGCCGAAATCGATAGCCAATAGATTAACTACTTTATAGTGTGTTTTTATTTGTAAATACCCTTAACTATATGAAGATGAGCACACTCATGGAGAAATTCATCAATAAGGTTGAAAAAATATATAAATCTTATCAGTTGTGTTATCATTTCATATGCAACCATATAATAATTTCCTTTTTGTTTGTTAAATACATTCCCTAAATTCGCATCGTTTTTGAGAATAAGAATGCGAATGCGAATATCGAAAAAATATGCGAATATTCGCGAATGCGAATATTCGTTACATCACTATTATGCATTCAGACTTTCTACACTCTTTTCAACTGTCTGAAAGCTATAAGTTTTAACGTTTTCAAATTATTCGATCCAGTAGATATGGCACTCCTGCCATCTAATGGACATATAGCTGCCAACTACTAGGACTCTTCTTGATTTCAGATAACATGCCTCCCTTAAAAGGAAAAATGCTTTCTTATTCTGAGAAACAGATTTCTGCTGCAGTAGAAGCAGCTTCGAAAGGTCTGCCAATAGCAACTTGTGCCAAAAAATATGGTGTTCCAAGATCCACACTCCAAAATAAAATCTGGAGAAAATCACCTACAACTCGATGTATGGGTCCTGATTCTGTTTTGTCAAAACAAGAGGAAAAAATCCTAGTTAACTCTTTCAAGTACGGTGGTTCGAATTTTGAACCACCACTTTTATGTCCGTCGCAGTACGGTGGTGTAAAATTTAAACCACCAGATGTCCAGTGATTCATTTAAAAGGGACACGGGTTCAGATTGTACACCACTATTGCAGGCCCTTCATTGGGTTGTATAAAGTCACATGATATCATTTGTTTCAACTGAAATCAGTTACTACATGAGGGAATGGATATTGTTCATATCACTCCGTCACGTCCGTCCGTCACGTTTGGTTAGCGCGAATTTCTATATACGTTTGGAAGTTATTCTTTCGATAGTTTCTTCAGAAAGGTAGTGAAATATAATCTACAGGACTTGCTGAAGGTATGCAGCTATTTTTTTGTGTTTGCGTCAATAGGTGACTTTTGAATCTTAATTTTAGATGTTCAAAAATTGTATCACCGTACTTCAACGCAATGAATAGAAGGGAAACTTTATCATTCAATTTGGTCGCCATGTCTGTGAATGAATTTTATGATGAAATTGAACGAACTGAGAATGAATGTGCTTCGATTCCTTCAAACAATATTTCGAATAATGACAGCGACTTGGAAGGCGATATGATAGAAGATTTTCCTCAAAATATATCAGATGCAAATAACTATGCAGAACTAGTAGGATCTGATTCAGATGGAGATGAATGGAATGTGAGTGATAATTTGCCAATAGAGACACTGGCACAGATTTATAGGTCTCAAAATATTTTAGTTTGGGATAATATCCCGACTAATATATCACCCCCAGAACCATTTCTTGCCGATGCCGGTCTACCACAATTCATAAGAGATCGTGAAAATCTGAATCCTTATGAAGCTTTCAATCTATTGATCACTGATGACATTCTGAATCAAATCCTTTTTCAAACCAATCTATATGCTGAGCAGCAGTTTCAAGTTTCTGGTAAACCATATAAAAGAGCAGAAATGGATTAACTAAAAACTTTTTTGGGTATGAATATTCAAATGGGCATCAAAAAATATCCTAGCTACAGAGATCACTGGTGTTCATCACTGGATCTTCATGATACATATATTAGCAAACTTATGACCTTGCACAGATTCGGATGGTTTCTGACAAAATTTCACCTGAACGATAATAGCGTAATTACAGGACGTACTAGTGAAAACCATGACAAACTTTATAAGTTGAGACCGTTTCTGGAAAGTTTGAACAACAATTTTAAATCATGCCTTCAACCTCATGAAAAAATAGCCGTAGATGAGTCTATGATAAAATTCTTCCTTGAAGCAGTATTTACCCAAAAAGCCTATAAAGCGAGGTACAAGGTATGGGTACTAGCTCATTCAACAGGGTACTGCTGGAATTTCGAAATTTATACGGGCAAGACGGGAAATGTGGTGGAAAAAAATTTGGGGTCTAGAGTAGTCAAAACTCTGGCTGCTCCGCTTGTGAATAAAAATCACAAGATATATTTCGACTACTTTTTCGTCTCCGTGGAGCTCATGCAAGATCTGCGTGAGCTGAAACTATTTGGCTGTGGCACAGTTAATACAAGAATTTACCAGTATTCAAAACAGACAAAAATTTAGAAAGAGGAGACTATGACTGGCACACAAGTAATACTGGAATAGCTGCAGTGGAATGGCGTGATAAGATATCCGTCCATCTATTATCAAATTATCACAACCCTATTGAAACTACATCGGTGACAAGGAAAGAAAAAGATGGAAAAAAAGTCCAAATACCGTGCCCCGATCTTCTAACAGACTACAATAAAAATATGAATTTCGTCGATTAATTTGGCCAGCAAAGAGCATGCTATGGAATCGATCAAAAAAGTCACAAATGGTGGCATAAAATTTTTTCTTCTTTCTCGATGCGGCAGTGGTGAACTCTTTCATCATACATAAATTACATGGTAAGTCGCCTCCACTTGCGATGAAAGATTTTCGAAGGCAAATTTGTGATGGTCTTGTTGCCAATACCCTTGTAAGAAAGAGGTCTTTGCCGTTAGAACTTTCCTGCACAACAAAAAAGCACAAACCTACGATTTCGTCAGCAGTGAGATTAACTGAAAGTTTACATCAGCCAATCAGGACCAGCCGCAGACGATGTGCTCATTGCAGCACAACGAAGACAGATGTGAGAACAAATTGGGAATGCAGCGTATGCCGAGTTCCTCTGTGCCTAGGAAAAAGTAAGAGCTGTTTCCAAACTTACCACAGAAAATGAATAATGTTATACATACATGGACGTTAATTATACAGTCAAGAGGGTTTTGAGTTTTCTTTTTTTGTTCAATGATATTATTCGCATCAGTACACTGGTTCAAAAAATAATCCACCCTTTATTTTTTTCTTAGTTACTTTCAGATTTTTTTGTGTACCTAATTTAGGTTCAGTGTGATATAACTACCTAATATACCCAATCAATTTTCCTTTTCATGAATAAAAATTTCTTTGTACCGCTGGGGTTTTGTTTCTACTGGAATTCCTGTACCGGAAAGAGTTAATTGGATAACTCAAATGGCTGACTCAGGCTTTCCTATTGGGAAGAAAAGTCTTCTAGACAGTGTGCAACATCTTGTCAAGGAAATGAACCGTGTGACTTCATTTCATAATGACAGACCAGGAAGAAAATGGATTGAGGTTTTTCTGAGAAGAAAATAAAAAAATTAAAGAGGAAGAAAGAGAATCAGAAAAGAAAGTAAATTGAAGAAACTTACTCTTGTAAAGAAACAAAAAAAGCATTTGCAAAGACAAGAATCTGAAAGCTCAATTGATGAAGAATGGGAACCATCCGACCCTGAATCAGATGATATTCTTTCAGATACGTCTGATGAGGATACAAGAATAAATCCCAGGGAAAGTTTCGAAGACTCTCTAGAAGAAGGAGACTATATATTGGTGAAATTTCCTGTCGAAAAACGATTTTTACAGTATGTTTGTGAAATCCAGGACATTCTTCCTGATGATGATATTGAAATAGTGGCACTTGTGTGTCTTAATGAATCAAAAACAATATTCAAACTCTACGAGAATGATGTGAGTGTCGTGAACAAAAATCAAATTGTGGAGAAATTTAATTTTCCTACCATGACAGCTGCAGGAGATCGACTCAAATATGAATTTGATCATACTTTAGAAGTTGATGGATAAGTGCCATACTGAGTCATTTAGGTGCCAACTTATGGAACCACACTTTTTTGTACCTGCCAACTACGAGTTCTAAAACATACCCACAACTTTCATTTTTTTCTTTGAATTTTAAATCACGTTAGAAATGAATTTTTCAGTCTATATTCTTCTTGAATTTGCCGTCCATAATGTAAAACCAAAAAACTGTCACAATTTCCATCAGTATAATTTTTATAGGGAAAATTCTTAAAAATATTTCTTAAAGTGCCAATTACCGGTGCATTTACCTTATAGACCCATATTATGAACCTTTTGGTACTATAACCTTAACTCCTGCAACTACTATATGAGTTTTATTTATACGAAATAATAAATTCGATAAATAAAGAAAATTTAAAATTTAACTACCTCTCAATATGTCATCAAACTAATCGGCCGACCCGACCTCACAAGTCGCACAAACCGCGGCACCATTATACAGCTTTTCTCAAAGCTCCAGCACCCCATCTACGTCTCATCAAGGTCCTTCACAGCTCCAACAGAAACAAAACAAACAGAAGACCTCTGTACGATTCGATATCTCGAATGCCACGTCACTTTCTGATCTTTCGAAAAGATTCAACCCTGCTAATCCTGCGCCAGAAGCACCACTACCTAGATCCCGCTCGACTTACTTCGAAAAACTTGATATGGCCGTTATATCATGGAACACACATCATCAATGTGCAACCCGATCTCCGCTTCCCACCACAGTTCATACTGTTTTACGTTACCGAACAATTTCCGAACTAACCATAAAGTTATACCCCTTTGTAAGCACCTTCACCTTCATCGCTTACCAACAGATATTTTTAAATATTTTACCTTTTAATCTGTGATCTTTATTCTACAGAAATCGTATCCTTTCACGCTGCCAAGTACAAATCAGACTCATCAAAGATGAATTTCCTCACGAAACTATTGGATTGCTTCCAACCCTCGCCGGCTTCGACTTCCTTACAGACTTCGGAGGATGCGTCCCACCATCAATGTTCATCTTATCCCACCACTTACTCACGAGTGTACGAACAAATTCCGACCCTGAAACAATTCTCCGCACCTTTTACGCTTCCAATATCCTAACCATAGATAAAGTAAATTACACCTCAGGTAACTTCCTAGGCGCGTATTTTGATAGGAAGCAAAGCCCCACCAACCACGCCAATAGGCTGAACACCCGATTTGAAACGGTCTTCAACCCCGTTATAGGTAGAGCACTTCTACAACGCCCTACTCTAGCTAAGATTCGTCTTACTGCATACAGTACTCTAGACGCTGAATCAATTATATTTATATTCATAAGGGTTTATGAATTTCTTCTTGCCTACTCTGAAGATTATTTAGTAAAAGTACTCGAAATGCCAACCGATATTTCATCCTTTTTTCATGAAAAAGCCTCTTCAACTAAGAAACTTGGACAGATTTTCGCAAATTTCGGCGGAATCTCAATTATGTATCACTTCATATGGTCCGCGACCCTCCCGACCTGCCACGCACTCGTCTACACTGTGTCAGTCTTCCCAGCACCACCAGTCGTACCACCAGGTTCCATCCACCTCTGGTCATCATATAGATGATATGTGTCAAAATCGAATACAGCTCTAAATGCACATACTTAAACTTCACACTCCGCCAGTTCTACGGCGAAAATGTAACCTTATCCAGCACCAAAAATACGATCCTTCTGATCCCACAGCCCGTCAATAGAGATGACATGCCCGGCTTATTTTTGCCCTTTATTATTATGTTTTAATTAATTAACACTTATTTTTAATGTAGCTATAATATAATTTTCTTTAATTTACTGTTTGAGTTCAATATTTTCTTTTTGTAAACACTTGTAATTTCCCATTCTGTAATAGGCCGCGGCTGTCGAATGGTGTGTTGCTAAATAAATAAATAAATATGATCTAAAACACCTCAGGTATTAGCACCTCTATTATATAACACCAATTTCAAATTTATAAATCTCCGATTACCAAAAATGTTACTTGGGAGACTTTCTTGAGTATTGATCAGTGAATAGGTCTGTTACTGTTAAAAATATGAAAATCTTTTTTGAAATCTTCAACAACAATGAATGATGTCACTACGAATATCATTCATTTAATAAGAACGCCATTATTGGTTGTTAGCATAATAAAATGCACTCATATAAATTCAATAGGGTACAGCATTTGAAGAAAAATGATTTCGTCAGGAGAACAGAGTTTTGCGAAGCTATGATGATTCGATTTCAAGAGAATAAAAACTTTTTGGACTGTATTATTTGGACAGATGAATCTAAATTCACAAAGAATGGTTCTTTCAATAGGCATAACAGTCATTATTGGGATGAAGAGAACAATCACCACTTCAGACAATGGAACTTTCAAGAGACCTGGAGTTTCAATGTTTTTTGTGCCATTAAAAATAATGCAATTCCCGATGTTCACATTTATGATGGGACTTTAACTGGTAAGATAGTACACTACACATATTTGCATCATTTAAAGAATGTTCTCCCTTAGAAGATAGATATTCTGACATAATGACTCAAATAATTGAGCCGCTAGTACAGAACCATAATGACTTATGGTATCAACAAGATGGCGCGCCCCACACAATTCACTCAATGTGTCAAATATCCTATACAGGCTATTTGAAGATCGATGGTTGGCGAACAATGGTCCACATCTTTGGCCACTACGTTCTCCCGATTTAACTCCTTTAGACTATTATGTTTAGGGTAGGATAAAAAATATTGTCTACTCATCTCCCCTGGCTGATAAAGAGGACAGCATAGAACGAGTCAGAAATGGGTTCAGGTTTGTTTAGATTTTTAGATTCATAGTTTTGAAACTCAATTTGGTTTTTCAACACTTTTGCAGATCTCTTCCTCCCGATGAAATAAGAAGAGCAACGCACGAAGCATGAGACGTATAAATAAATGTCTAGAAATTAACGGTCAAAACTTTGGGCATCTTCTCTAGTTTGGCATGGTTCTCCTAATAGTAACTTGAAGTCGGTTTCAAGAAGGGGTGAAAAATCTACAGCATGGTTCAAATAACAGTTCCTGAAAATTTCATCTTTTTGGCGTGAAAGGAAAAGAAATTGCTGAAAATTCAAGACGAAATATTCAATATCTGCCATAAAAAAAATGGGGTTCTAATTTGAAAAAATTGATTTTTCACGATTTTGTCATCCCTAACTTTGAAAGCGATTTTTTCACCCCCTGTATCATGAATCGCGATTTCAATTTTTAAAGTGGATATATCAATCTTACATCCTGAAAAATCACTAAAAATGAAAATTTTCCATCCAAAAACCTCGAAGTTATTCTTGTTTCAGCGGAGCTCTATTTTCGATTTTTTTTTCGAATTTTCCCGCTTAGAGAGAATTTTCCAATCAAAACTGAAAAATGTTACATCAAAATAACTTGAAATTTTCTAAGGAATCTATTTCTGCAATAAAAAAATCGTGTTTGAAAAACGGAAGTTGACGTCATTTCCGGATAAACCGGAGGTGCTCATGCCTTGAAAATATTTTAGATTTCATCGGCATCGTGAAATACTTATAAGTGCCGAATTTCATGAAAATACGTTCAGTAGGTTCCCGTATAAATATGGGTGAGGTTCCTCGTGAAAGACCCTGTATATTGTATACCGCGTGGCGTCAATATGAGCGTAACTTGGACAAACGAACTTGAGTTGAAATTTTTAGAATATTTCCAAGCGGAACCCGTGCTATGGAATACAAATTTAAAAGACTACAAAAATAAACTAAAAAACCATGATGTGTGGTGTCGTCTAAGTGAATTGAAGTCCGATAACACGGCGTGTGCCATAATGATTATTTATGATTCGTATCACATACAAAATTTTATCTAATGGCATTTATATCAATACATTTTCGAAAAATTAAAAACTGCATTTTCGACATGTCACCATGACCACTATTTTTGAAGGAGTAAGTATTGTGTAGTTTCAAATATTAGTAGGTGAGTGAGCTGTGCTTTGCCATTTCCTTGACAACGTCATCAGGTTGTAACGGTAATATTTATTTATCGCTGTCAAACTCAATAAATATTGTCAGGTAGAATTTAATATACTTTAAAAAATTTAGAAAGCACTGACGTGAGGTCAGATTGCTTTGGAGCTCTTGTTGAGCTACTTGCGAGTAAATATTCAAACCTTAACAAATCTATAAGCTCTCTGATCGGGTGAACAATAGTCTTTTTCCGTACTATGGGACAATGTGATGCAAATATGAAAGCCTAATGAATAAACAAACCTTTATCTCAATTTGAAAATAACTACTCATAATTTTCACCAAATTTTGTTCTATGCTTCTCCTAAAAACTTACCTCATTGCTTTTCTGAGTTTTCACAACGCCATCAAATACTTTCTCTATGATAAAAAATTTTTTGATTAATATTACGTCTGTGCTTTTCTGAATTTTGACAACGTCATCAACATCGAATTCTACCTCTTTTTTTTTTGTCAGCCAAAAGTTCAAAAGAATATATATATATATATACCATTAAATTCAAAGTGAAGATAATGCGGTGAAATAAGATATTGGAGAAGGATAATGGGTTAAACCGCAGGAATGCAGAAAATATGGGAAATGGATGGAAGGTACTTGCCGACACGTGTTTCTGCTTATTCTCCACTATATATATACCCCTATGAATTCTATGAAACTTTTGATTGATATTACGTCAACTGACACTGATATCTAGGTCCGCAAGTTGTCAAAGGAATATCGATCTGTGATGGCAAATCTTTCAATGACAAAGCTCGGACTTAATGACATTTCTATTTTTCTTTCGAGTAAATGAAAAAAATGATCATATCTTCAGAAGGGGGAAAGCTACGACAATGAAATTTGAGGATGAGTAAGATATCGGTAATCTCAATCTATATACGGATTTTTATTTAAATCTAAATGAATTCTCAGGAGATATTGAGTATTGAAAATTTTTTTTTTGGGAATTTTTTAAAAATTTTCTAGCGTGACGATTTCTGCGAAATTTTGCAAGACGTTTCGTTTCAGCCTTCCTCAATAACATTACAAATATCAACTTGATCGGATGGATATTCTAGTAGTTATTGAGGAAACAAAATTTCAGATGCTCATAACTACTGAACCATCCGACGGATTTGTCCCAATAACGAACTTGACCGAGATATTTGGACAATTAACCTATTCTGAAAATATGAAAACTCTAGCTGATTCCTTTTGGATGCTAGAGAGGATACGGACGGCCGGACAGACTCAACTTTCGCCACGAATTCTTCATCAGGGAGTCGAACCCAATCGATTGAGACCATTTTCGGCTCGATATTCCAAAATTACAGACATTCGGGCAAAATGATAGGCACTCTGTTCGGGTGAACAAGAGCGCCAAAAATGAGTGATTCTGAAGCTGATAGTTTACCTTCTGATTTGGAAGAAATGTCGAGAAATATCATGGACTCCCTTTTGCCGGAAAAATCACGGAGTGTATATCCTCCCGATGTCCAATATGTTGGACATCCAGATTCAAGAGTATTATTAATAATGTTGTGAATTTACGGCAGTGAATCCTTGGGTCCAACGTATTGGATGAATGAACGAACGCGTTGCATGCCCAGCTGCTTTGCTGTTATGCCACAGAGCGCTATTATTTGTTTATGAAAATTTTGTTCACGATGGCCGCCTTTCGTCCTACAACTATTGACTTTAAGTATTGATTTTTTCCTATTTTATGTGTGATGTTTGTTTGTGTCACTGCATTAGTAGTCTTAGAATGTAATCAAGTAATTTTTTCGGCAACCGTCCGGGAAGTACCCACTTTCGGACGCTTTTCTTTGAGAAAAAGCCTTCCCGGCCTAGTCCGGGAAGTACGTACTTCCCGGACTAGGCCGGGAAAATCACGTCGTTTTGATCATAGTAAATATGAAAATCTTGGTAGGTATATTTTTGATAAATGAAGTTACCATAGCACTGAAAACGGCTGACAGTTCATATAAAATTAGTTGTCAGAATTTGCATGTTTTCTGATCGCAATCCCAATCCGCATTAAAATATGGAAAGCAGCAGTGATAGTGACAATGAAAATGTGCCTTGGGAAATTTCAATATAGCAGCCGCTGCTACAGCACAATTATTGCCTGAAAAATCAAAATCAAGGTATGAAAACGTGTATGATTCGTTCACGAAATGGATGGAGATGAAGCAATGCAAAATTATAACAGAGGATGTAATGTTGGCCTATTTGGCGCATAAATCAGAAACAGTCAAATCCTCCACTCTGTGGAGCATGTACTCTATGTTGAAAAGTACCATTTTAGTAAAGAAAAATGTGAACATAGCCATTTTCCCAAAAGTTCTCGCATTTCTTAAAAGGAAGAATGTTGGTTACAAAGCCAAAAAATCAGAAGTTTTCAGCAGTGAACAGATCAGCAAATTCATTAGAGAAGCGGATAATGATACATATCTAATGCTGAAGGTGATTTTAACAAAATATTACGATTGTAGGATATAAAAGTATCAACTTACTTTTCAGGTAGCAACAATTATTGGGTTAGCCGGCGCGTGCAGAAGAGAAGAACTGACAAAAATGTCGATTGATTTAATAAACGATAAGGAAGACATGTTGCTTGTGAAAATACCGGATTCAAAACACATATTGAGAGAACTTTTGTTGTAATTGGGCAAGAAAACCTGCTGTTGTATAGACAATATTTATCTTTACGGCCATCTCATACTCCACACAACAGATTATTCGTGAATTACAAAAAGGAAAATGTTCGATTCAGCCTGTTGGTATCCACACTTTCGGGAGTCTCGGAATGAAAATCGCAGAGTTTTACATTTACCCAATCCTAAAAATTACACAGGCCATAGCATTCGTCGAACTTCGGCGACGTTATTTACTGACAATGGTGGAAACATCACAAATTTGAAGAGACACGGTGGCTGGAAGTCTACCAATGTGGCTGAAGGATATATAGATAATTCCCTTGAAAACAAAATTAAAATTGCCAAGACCATTCAAAAATCACCAGAAGAAAATAATCGATGCGAAACGGAAACTTTGCCATCTTGTTGTGGCTTCAACAAAAGGAATTTAAATATACCAGGCATTTCAAACAAATTGAATCCCTTCAATATCAGTAATTGCTCGAATTTTAATATAAATATTAATATAAATAAGAATTAGAATGTTTCTGTTAATATGTGATATTTTCTGTTCTGTTTAATTTAAATAAAATTAAAATATATAAAAAAGAAATGTGTCGTCTCATTGATTTGTTATTCTAGACGGTTGCCGAAAAAAATATTGTACGCAACACGCCCGAAAATGGTTTTGGACTCATAGACTTCTAGGACTCGCTTGCGCTCGTCCTAGAATTTTGTCTATTCGTCCAAAAAACCCTATTTCGGACTTGTTACGTAAATTACTATTTTTACTACAAAAATTACTATTTTTGTACCTGTCCATCTAGTTGGACAGTAGGTCATACTCAAACTTTTTCCACATAACGATATTTTCTCTTTCAGCGATTTTCGGGGCGAAAAACCGACTGAGATTTGTAGTAGAGGATGAAAAAATCGAACAACTTCTGGATGCCGACTGTTCAGACTTAGAATTAGATGATTTTTCTAACGATGAAGTTGATTTCGAGGTTCAGCAAGATATCCAGGAAATTGAGTACGCTCCTGAGGACATTTTGTCTGAACAAGATTCCGATGACGAGCCGCTAAGTGTGATTAGAGGAAGGATAACTAATGAACTGGTTTATAACAGAAACAGCATGAATTGGAAAATATTGAAAAACTTTATTCCACCAAACTTCGTGTTTGAAGAAAATGTTGACAACGTCGAATCTCGCAGAGATTGGAAAGTTCAGGACTATTTAAAAATGTATCTGGATGATGAGATTCTCCAGAATATTTGTGATTGCACGAATGTGAAATTTTTGGAAGAGAAGGGAAAATCAATGAATCTGATATTACCAGAAATTAAAAAGTTTATAGCTATTACATATCTTGAAATATCCCCAAGTAAGAATGTACTGGGCAAAAACAACTAAAGTTAGTGCAATAGCTACTGCAATGACCAGGGATCGATATTTCTTGATAAGGAATAATCTGAAAGTAGTGATCGATAATAATGTCACACCTCAAGAAAAAACGCTCGACCGCTTGTACAAGATTCGACCTTTAATTGATCGTAATCGGAAGGGGTGTTTGATGTTAACGAGATACTCAGAAGTTGCCATCGATGAACAAATGATTCCCTTTACTGGAGTTTGCAGAATGAAGCAATTTATTAGAGGTAAGCCTAATCCTGAGGGACTGAAAAATTTTGTTTGTGCGACCCCGGACGGGCTTATTCTCTAGAGTGGAGCCCGACAAAGACAAGAAAGTAGCAGTTCTAACTTACATAGCAGAGCTGTTCATAAAA
>JARTUT010000279.1:0-20222 GCA_030674115.1 Micraspis discolor
TTAATTTCAAAGGCCGTGTCGTGCCATTTGGTCCTTCTTGAGCCGCATATTTTCGAACCGCGTTTTCAAAATTATTGCGATCAAGCATTTTGAAATTTTTCATTTAGTTTTTTTCATTTGCATTTATTTCAATCTGTCATTATTCACGTGACCTCGAAAACTTGATAAGATATCGAACACATTCATAAATCCTTTAATATCTGCGCATGTTAAAAGAATTTAGCTTTCATTACCTTTCATTTGTTTTTCTCATCTATGCTCATAACCTTGATTCAAAACATAAACAAAGATTGACATTCTTGTTTTTGTTTATTTACATTTCATTATTTTCATTTGTTTATTTTCAACTCGATTTTCAATTTAATAGATTCAATCTTAATTATTTGCTTTATTAATTAATTTAGTTCTTTTCAATCGGTTAGTCTATTTACTCTTTTTTCGAAATTACTCAAAACGAAATTCATATTGTTTTCTGCAGTATACCTTGAATAATAATAATGGCGACAAAATTGAAACAACTCAAAGCTCGTCGTCAAATTGTTATTGATGATCTCGAGGAAATTCTCAATCTAGCACAATTCGCTGTCACTGATGAGTTTACACGTTAGATTCAAATTAAGATGTGAAATACTTGACGATATTCTCGTGGACTTTCAAAATTTACATACGTCTATTGTCTCTATGATAGTATCTTCCGAAGAACCCTGAATTGAACACTGAGAAGGTTATTCGAACAACCTTTATGGATAATTATTACACCATCAGAACAACTTATGTTAATTTATTTCCTGTAGTAAACATTCCAGTAAAAACCAAGACAGTTGCTCTATTAGTTCGCCAAATGTTAAACTTCCAAAGATAGTATTGCCCATTTTCAATGGGAATTATAAAGAGTGGCCTACTTTTTCGATATGTTCCAAAGTTTGGTACATGAAAATTCTAATTTGAGTCAAATAGAAAAGTTTCAATACCTCCTTAGTTCACTTTCTTCTCATGCTTTAAATTTAGTTAAAGGATTTCCATTGACTGCTGAAAATTATGAAAGCGCTTTTCAGACATTGGCGGAAAGATATCAAAATAAAAGACTTCTCGCTAATACATGTTGGAAGGAAATCTGTAATGTTCCAAAGCTACAGGGTGATTCAGCTAAAGACCTTAGGCGAATTCTAGAAGTTTTTGCGGAAAACTTATCGGTATTAAGGAATTTAGGTTTACTCGTTGACCAGTGGGACTTCGTTTTATTTCACATTCTCATTCAGAAATTAGATTCAGCAACGATCAAACGTTTTGAATTACAAGAATGTTCAACAGATATTCCGTCGTTTGTCAATTTGCGAAATTTCCTGACAAATCAGTGTATAGCCTTGGAGGCAGTAGCTCTTTCTCTTCCGTCGAAAACTCATTCAGTTTCGAATTCTCAAGTTTTGAAATCTAGTTCTCTCTCAACGAATAAAAGAAATTCGACTCTTCTCGTTCAAACGGAAACTGAATCATTCAAGAAACGTTTAACCTGTAATTATTGCAAGTTAGCTCATAATATTTACAAATGTCCATCATTTTTGGAACAAACTGTTCAAGATCGGTTCAAGATTGTAAAGAACAAAATTGGTGTATCAATTGCCTCCATTCTGGACATAAGATTAACAATTGTTCTTCAAAGTCAAATTGTCGTGTTTGCAATGGAAAGTATCATACCCTGTTGCACATGCGCAATAATGCGGAGAATGATTCTTCATCAGAGACGTTTCATTTCAATGCTACAAATTCATCGGATTCAGGCTCAGCTCAAGTTTTAACCAATGTTTCTTCAAATTCTACCGTTCTCTTGGCAACCGCTGAGGTCGAAATTCGTGATGCTTGGGGTAGATATCAGAAGGTCCGAGTTCTGTTAGATGGAGGCTCTCAAATAAATATTATAACTCAATCGTGTGTAAATAGATTAGGCTTGAAAATTTGTGATGCTTCATTTTCGATAAATGGAATTTGTGAAAGCTCATCTTCTGCTAATTGCAGCACTGAATGTACTATTCGTCCATCAGGACAAATAAATCCATCTTTTACATTCGACGCCGTCGTGATTCCGAAGATTTGTGCGGAAATGCCGAGTTCTTTCGTAAATTATTCATTTTGGAATTGTGTCCATAACAAGAAGTTAGCAGATCCGAACTTTTCCATTCCGAAATCTATAGACCTTCTCCTCGGAGCGGATATATTCTCTTTAATAATTCGACCGGGTCGTATCGAGGGTAACGGTTTAGAACCAACAGCACTTGAGACAGTGTTTGGTTGGGTTTTCATGGGAAAGATTCAATCACCTAACATATCAGTTAACAATTTTCATTTGTCATTGTCTGAATCAGGTTTAAACTCCTCGTTGAAAAAGATTTTGGGAACTTGAAGAAGTTTCAGAGAATGTCATTGTATCACCAGAAGATCAATTTTGTGAGAACTTATACGCTCAGAACTATTCTAGAAATGCATCTGGACGGTACACTGTGGCTTTACCATTTAAACCTGATCAGTCAACACTTTCTTTCGGTGACACATATTCTCTCGCACTACGTCGTTTTTTATCCCTTGAACGTAAACTTATTAAAAATCAGAATATATACAGGGATTACTCTTTTTCATGCAGGAATATTTAGAAAAGGATCATGTGTCATTAATTTCTACGGGTTCGGATTGTGAAAATACTTTTATATCCCTCACCATTGTATAATCAAACCAAACAGTCCATCCACAAAGTTGAGGGTTGTTTTCGATGCGTCAGCTCATGTACCTGGTCATTTATCTTTAAATGATGCTCTATTGATAGGTCCTAAATTACAAAAGGATATTATTGCCATTTTGATGAACTTTCGTGTTCATCGGTTCGTTTTCACAGTTGATATCGAACAACTGTATCGTCGAATATTAGTCAAAATTCTCGGTTTGAAGTGGTTTCCTTCATCGGACGAATTTTCTTATTTTGCGGAAACTACTGTGCAGGTATGTACCAAACGTACCATACTTTCAGAACTTTCTCGAATTTTCGACCCTTTGGGGTTCCTTTCTCCATTTGCTTTTCTTGCTAAACATTTGATCCAGCATCTTTGGACATTAGGTTTACAGTGGGATGATATACTTCCAGACGATGTCAGCCGTCGCTGGAATCAGTGTAAATCCGAATTAACCGAATTGGGTAAATTAAAGATACCTCGGAAACTTGCATCGAAACCATTTTATCGTTGCGAACTTCATGGTTTCGGAGATAGTAGTGAGCGTGGTTGCGCAGCCGCGGTATATTTCAGGTTTTTCAATTTTGACGGCTCCATTGACATCTCTTTCGTGGGTGGTAAATCAAAGGTCTCCCCATTGAAGAGAATTTCACTTCCAAGACTGAAATTGTGTGCTTGTCTCTTATTATCAAAACTCATTAATGTGGTTTCCTCTGTTTACCAATCAGCCTTCACAATAGATGACATTTTTGCTTGGTCTGATTCAATGGTAGCTCTAACATGGATTGAGTCTTCTCCTCATCGATGGAAGACATTTGTAAGCAATCGTACTACTCAAATTCAGGACTTAGTTTCAACAGAAAATTGGTATCATGTTCAATCGAAAGACAATCCAGCTGATTGTGCTTCACGCGGCTTAACGCCAACCGAACTGTTGAACTGCTCTTTGTGGGGACAGGCCCTGACTGGCTTCGTTCCAAACATCTCACCTTCGCAAATGATGAAATAGAGAATTCTCTTCATCTTGTACAAACAGAAGAGCGTCACCTCTCTTTGTCAACTTTCATTTCTCTATCGTTTGTTGATGATTTGCTCTCCAGGTATTCCTCTCTGTCCAAGGTTCAAAGGGTGGTAGCTTACATTTTCAGATTCGTTAACTTCATAAAAACTCTAAAGCTCCTAGGATATATAGATTTTCCGCAGTTCATCTCAAAGATGCACTTTTCTTCATTATAAAACAGGTTCAACGGGTTGTGTTCAAACAACAGATCGATGATCTCATCTCGGGAAATCCCATATCTAGGTTACTTCGAAGGTTGAATCCATTTATTGGAGAAGATGGTGTTCTCAGGGTGGGCGGTCGTCTGTCTTTTTCTGGTCTAGCTCTTGATCACGAACACCCAGCTTTGCTTCCTTTATCTCATCGTCTTACTGGGCTCCTTATTCAGCATTTCCACAAAATATGTCTGCATCCAGGTGCCCAGACTTTACAGTTCCTTCTGTCTCAACAGCTCATACAGGAGTTTTATACAGTCCACTTACAGATTGAATCTGTGCTCAATTCTCGCCCTCTATGTCCGCTTGGTAATGGTCCGAATGACATATCTGCACTGACACCAGGACATTTTCTTACTCTGGCTCCATTAACTGCTATTCCTGAACCAGATTTATCTCACCTATCTATCGGTCGATTATCGCGTTGTCAGCTTTATTAACTCGTATCCATCAGGATTTTTGGAAAAGATGGAATTTAGAATATCTGAACACACTGCAACAACGAAAAAGGTGGTTCAATAGCGACTCGCCACCTTATTCAATAGGTGCACTCGTCTTGATAAAGATGATCAACTCCCTCCATTGCGCTGGCGACTTGGACGCATTGAGAAATTGCATCCTGGCGCTGATAAAATAGCTAGAGTAGCTACTGTTCGGACTACTCAAGGTGTACTGCAGAGATCAGTGGTTAAATTATGTCCATTACCTCTTCAATAGTTATGACATATGTTGATGTATATATGTATATATTTTTTCGCTTCATGTTCGATATCTTCTCAATTTTTTTTTGCTTTGTTTCATAAAATATTCTATTTTAGGTGGGCGGTTATGTTACTGCAACTCGTTATTGTTAGTTAAGTTCATTTATTTTCTGTTCCAAAATGCTTGTTCGTTTCGTGCGGCCCACGTATGTTCATTTCTTTCTCTATGGACGTATATTTACGTATGGACATATGTTGGAGATATATGACAGTGCGAGACGAAAGAAGTCGTAATTCGAATACACACAAATGGTGATCTCGTTGAAAGATGTGATCTCGTTAAAAAAAAGTGATCTTGTTGGAAAAATGATCTTGTTGAAGAAAGGTGATTCTGTTGAAAATAGTGATCTTGTTGAAAATAGTGATTCACGTTGAAAATAGTGATCTTGTCGAATATAGTGATCTTGTTGAAAATAGTGAGCCCGTTGAAAAATGAAGATCGTTGAAAATAGTGATCTTGTTAAAAATACTGATCTTGTTGAAATAAAGTGATCTCGTCGAAAAAATGGATCCTGTTGAAATAGTGATCTCGTTGAAAATAGTGATCTCGTGGAAAGAAGTGATCTTGTTGAAGAGAGTGATCCCGTTGAAAATCGTGATCTAGTCGAAATTAGTGATCTTGTTGAAAATTGTGATCTTGTTGAAAATAGTGATCTTGTTTTAAGTAGTGATCTCATGAAAATAGTGATGTCGTTGAAAATGGTGATCTCGTTGAAAATAGTTATCTTATTGAAAAAAAATATCTTGCTGACAAAAGTGATCCCGTTGAAAATAATGATCTTGTTGAAAAAAGTGATCTTGATGTTAATGGTGATCTCGTTGAAAATATTTATCTCATTGAAGAAGAGTGATCTAGTTGATGAAGATCTCGTTGAAAATGGTAATCTCGTTGAAAAAAGTGATCTTGTTGGAAATGAAGATCTCGTTGAAATAGTGATTGCGTTAATAATAGTGATCTCTTTGAAGAAAGTGATCTTGTATAATTTATTGATCTTGTTGAAAATAGTGATCTTGTTGAAATTAGTAATCCCGTCGAAAATTGTGATCTTGTTGAAAATAATAATCCCGTTTAAAATAGTGATACCATTGAAAATATTGATCTTGTTGAAAATAGTTTTCTTGTGAAAATAATGATCCTGCTAAAAATAATGATCTCGTTGAAAAGAAAGATCCTGATGAATATAAAGGTCATGTTGAAAATAGTGATTTCGTTTAAAATACTGATCTCGTTGAAAATAGTGATCTCGTTGAAAATAGTGATCTCGTTGAAAAAAGTGATCACGTTGAAAATAATGATCTTGATGAAGTGGTGATCTCGTTGGAAATAGTGATCTCGTTCTTAATAGTGATCTGATTGAAAAAAATTATCTTGTTGAAAATAAAGATCCCGTTGGAAATAATGATCTTGTTGAAAAAAGTGATCTTGTTGAAAAGGTTGATCTCGTTGAAAATAGTAATCTCATTGAAAAAGAGTGATCTTGTTTATAGTGATCTCGTTGAAAATAGTGATCTTGTTGAAAAAAAATACCGTTGAAAATAGTGATCCGGTTTGAAATGGAGATCTCGTTGAAGAAGGTGATTTTGTTAAAAAATGTGATCTTGTTGAAAATTGTGATCTTGATGAAAATAGTGATTTCGTTGTAAATAGTGATCTCGTTGAAAAAGGTGATCTCGTCGAAGAAAGTGATTTCCGCGAAAATAGTGATCTCGTTGAAAAAAGTGATCACGTTGAAAATAGTGATCTCGTTGAAAATAGTGATCTTGTTGAAAATAGTGATCTTGTTGAAAATAGTGATCTTGTTGAAAGAAGTGATCTTGTTGAAAAGAGTGATTTTGTTGAAGATCGTGATCTAGTCGAAACTAGTGAACTTGTTGAAAATAGTGATCTTGTTGAAAAAAGTGATCTTGTTCAAAATAGTGATCTCTTGAAAATAGTGATATCGTTGAAAACAGTGATCTCGTTGAAATTAGTGATCTCGTTGAAAATAGTGATCTCGTTGAAAATGGTGATCTCGTTGAAAAAAATGGTCTCGTTGAAAATAGTGATCTTGTTGAAAATAGTGATCTTGTTGAAAATAGTGATCTCGTTGAAAATCGTGATCTAGTCGAAAATATTGATCTTGTTGAAAATTGTGATCTCGTTAAAAATAGTTATCCCGTTGAAAAAATGATCTGTTTGAAAATAGAGATCTTGTTGAAAGAAATGATCTCATTGAATATAGTGATATCGTTGAAAATAGTGATCTTGTTGAAAATAGTGATCTAGTTGAAAAAAGTGATCTCGTTGAAAAATGTGATCCCGTTGAAAAAAGTGATCTCGTTGAAAATAGTGATTTAGTTAAAAAATGTGATCTTGTTGAAAATTGTGATCTTGATGAAAATGGTGATTTCGTTGGAAATAATGATCTTGTTGAGAAGAGTGATCTCGTTGAAAAGGTTGATCTCGTTGAAAATAGTAATCTCATCGAAAAAGAGTGATCTTGTTAATATTGATCTCGTTGAAAATAGTGATCTTGTTGAAAAAAGTGATGCCGTTGAAAATAGTGATCCGGTTTGAAATGGTGATCTCGTTGAGGATAGTGATATCGTTGAAAATAGTGATCCTGTTGAAGATAATGATCTTGTTGAAATTAGTGATCCCGTTAGAAATAGTCATCTCAATGGAAAAAGTGATCCCGTTGAAATAGTGATCAGGATGAAAATAGTGATCTAATTGAAAAAAGTGATCCCTTTGAAAAGAGTGATCTTGTTGGAAATAGTGATCTTGTTGAAAATAGTGATCTCGTTGAAAAAAGTGATCTTGATAAAAATGGTGATCCTGTTAGGAAAAGTGATCCCGTTGAAAATTGTGATCCCGTTGAAAAAAGTGATCTTGCTCAAAATAGTGATCTCTTGAAAATAGTGATATCGTTGAAAATAGTGATCTCGTTGAAAATAGTGATCTCGTTGAGAATAGTGATCCCGTTGAAAATTGTGATCTCGTTGAAGATATCTATCCCGTTGAAAAAAATGATCTGTTTGAATATAGTGATATTGTTGAAAAAAGTGATCTCATTGAATATAGTGATATCGTTGAAATTAGTGATCTTGTTGAAAATAGTGATCTCGTTGAAAATAGTGGTCTCGTCGAAAATAGTGATCTTGTTGAAAAAGTGATCTTCTTGAAAATAGTGATCTATTTGAAAATAGTGATCTCGTTGAAAAAAGTGATCCCGTTGAAAAGAGCTATCTTGTTGAAATGGTGATCTCGTTGAAAGATGTGATCTCGTTATAAAAAGTGATCTTGTTGAAAAAATGATCTTGTTGAAGAAGGTGATTCTGTTGAAAATAGTGATCTTGTTGAAAATAGTGATCACATTGAAAATAGTGATCTTGTCGAATATAGTGATCTTGTTGAAAATAGTGAGCCCGTTGAAAATGAAGAGCCCGTTGAAAATAGTGATCTTGTTAAAAATACTGATCTTGTTGAAATAAAGTGATCTCGTCGAAAAAATGGATCCTGTTGAAATAGTGATCTCGTTGAAAATAGTGATCTCTTTGGAAATAGTGATCTTGTTGAAGAGAGTGATCCCGTTGAAAATAGTGATCTAGTCGAAATTAGTGATCTTGTTGGAAAAAAGTGATCTTGTTGAAAATAGTGATCTTGTTGAAGAAAGTGAACCCGTTGAAAATAGTGATCACGTTGAAAATAGTGATCTTGTTGAGAATAGTTATCTTATTGATCTCGTTGACAAATAGTGATCTCGTTGAAAATAAGTGATCTTGTTGAAAATAGTGATCTTGATGTTGAAAATGGTGATCTTGTTGAAAATATTTATCTTGTTGAAAAGAGTGATCTTGTTGAAGTGATCTCGTTGAAAATGGTGATCTCGTTGAAAAAGTGATCTTGTTGAAAATAGTGATCTTGTTGAAAATAGTGATCTTGTTTAATTAAAAAGTGATCTCTGTTGAAAAAAGTGATCTTGTTGAATTTATTGATCTTGTTGAAAATAGTGATCTTGTTGAAAATAGTGATCGTTGAAAAAGTGATCTTGTTGAAAATTGTGATCTTGTTGAAAATAATGATTTCGTTAAAAATAGTGATCTTTGAAAATGGTGATCTTGTGATCATAAAATAGTGATCTTGTTGAAAAAAGTGATCTTGTTGAAAATAGCGATCCTGTTGAAAATAGTGATCTTGTTGAAAATAGTGATCTCGTTGAAAATAGTGATCCATTGTTGAAAATAGTGATCATGTTGAAAATAGTGATCTTGCGTTGAAAATAGTGATCTTGTTGAAAATAGTGATAAGATCTCGTTGAGAATAGTGATCACGTTGAAAAAAGTGATCACGTTGAAAATAGTGATCTTGATGAAATGGTGATCTCGTTGGAAATAGTGAGGATCTCGTTGAAAATAGTGATCTCGTTGAAAATAGTGATCTTGTTGAAAATAGTGATCTTGTTGAAAATAGTGATCTTGTTGAAAAAATAGTGATCTTGTTGATTGTTGAAAAAAGTTATCTTGTTGAAAATAGTGATCTCGTTGAAAATAGTGATCTTGTTGAAAATAGTGATCTTGTTGAAAATAGTGATCTCGTTGAAAAAAGTGATCTTGTTGAAAAAGAAAATAGTGATCCGTTGAAAAGAGTGATCCTGTTGATCCCGTTGAAAAAGTGATCTCGTTGAAATGGTGATCTGTTGTTGAAAATGGTGATTTGTTGAAAAATAGTGATCTTAGTGTTGAAAATTGTGATCTTGATGAAAATAGTGATCTCGTTGAAAATAGTGATCTCGTTGAAAATAGTGATCTCGTTGAGAAGAAAGTGATTTCCGCGAAAATAGTGATCTCGTTGAAAAAAGTGATCACGTTGAAATAGTGATCTCGTTGAAATAAGTGATCTTGTTGATAATAGTGATCTCGTTGAAAAAGTGATCTTGAAAATAAGTGATCTCAAGTTGAAATAGTGATCTTGTTGAAAATAGTGATCTCGTTGAAAAAGTGATCGATGTTAGAAAATAGTGATCTGGTTGAAAATAGTGATCTTGTTGAAAAAAGTGATCTTGTTGAAAGATAGTGATTTTGTTGAAAATAGTGATCTTGCTGGAAATAGTGATCTCGTATAAAAAGTGATCTTGAAAAAAGTGATCTGAAAAGGTGATCCCGTTGAAAATAGTGATCTTGTTGAAAAAGTGATCTTGTTGAAAATAGTGATCTTGTTGAAAATAGTGATCTTGTTGAAAATTGTGATCTTGTTGAAAATAGTGATCTTGTTGAAAAAAGTGATCTCGTTGAAAAGAGTGATCTTGTTGAAAATAGTGATCTTGTTGAAAATAGTGATCTCGTTGTTAAAAATAGTGATCTTGTTGAAAAAGTGATCTGTTGAAAAGTAGTGTGATCTTGTTGAAAAATGTGATCTTGTTGAAAATTGTGATCTCGTTGAAAATAGTGATTTCGTTGAAGATAGTGATCTTGTTGAAAATAGTGATCACGCTTGAAAATAGTGATCTCAAGTTGAAAATAGTAATCTTGTTGAAAATAGTGATCTCGGTTGAAAATAGTGATCTCCAAGAAATGGTTATCTCTTTGAAAATAGTGATCTACGTTGAAAAAGTGATCTTGTTGAAAATAGTGATCTTGTTGAAGAATAGTGATCTCGTTGAGTGTAAAGTGATCTCTGCTAAAATAGTGATTTCCGTTGAAAAATGTGGATCTGTTGAAAATAGTGATCTTGTTGAAAATAGTGATTTTGTTGAAAATAGTGATCTCCTTTGAAGAATAGTGATCTCTTGAAAATTAGTGATCTTTGTTGAAAATAGTGATCTTGTTGAAAATAGTGATCTTGTTGAAAATAGTGTATGTCAATTTATCGTTTTCAATAGTTCTTAAACAGCATTCATGAACAAGATCGACTATGAACTCAACTGTTCCTAAAATAAAGCGAGTTTAATATTTTTCGCTCTACCATTCAAAATCCCTTAGGAGTAGGTGATTGCCGTATGTCAATTAATCGTTTTCAATTGGTATTACAGAACTAATGAACAAGATCGACTATGAAATCTACTGCTCTAGAGAAATAGCAAAATAAAAATTTTGCGCTTCACCATTCGAAATTTCTGAGCAGTAGGTTATTGCCGTATGTCAATTTACTGTTTTTATTATTATTCCGAAGAATTTTTTTCCGAAAAATTTTTCTCCTGAAAAAATTTCTTTCCGTAAATTTTTTTTCGAAGAAATTTTCTCCTGAAAAAATTTTTTCCGAAAAATTTTTTCCTGAAAATTTTTTCCTGAAAAATTTTTTCCTGAAAAATTTTTTTCCGTAAAATTTTTTTCCGAAGAATTTTTTTCCGAAAAATTTTATCCTGAAATATTTTTCCCTGAAAAATTTTTTTCCTGAAAAATTTTTTCCCTCGAAAAATATTTTTCCGAGAAACAGTTTTCAGAAAAAATTTTCTCCTACAAAACTATTTTCCTCGAAAAATTTTTCTCCCGAAAAATTTTTATTTCCGGAATTTTTTTTTTCAAAAAATTTTTTACCGAAAAATTTTTACCACGTGAAAATTGTTTCTAGTGGATTTTTATTTCGAAAATTTTTTTTTTTTTTCAGAAAATTTTTTTCCGAAAATTTTTTCCGAAAATTTTTTTACCTGATGATTTTTTTCACGGAAGATTTTTTTTTTTTTCCTCGAAAAATTTTCTACCGAAAATTTTGATTATTTTTTTTTCAAAAGAAAATTTTCTCCCGAAAACTTTTTTCAAGAGAAATTTTTATTTCCGAAAAATTTTTTCAGCATTCATGAACAAGATCGATGTATGAACTCAACTGTTGAACTCAAGTGTTCTGAAAATAAGCGAGTTTAATATTTTTCGCCTTACCATTCAAAATCCCTGAGGAGTAGGTGATTGCTGTATGTCAATTTATCGTTTTCAATAGTTCTTAAACAGCATTCATGAACAAGATCGACTATGAACTCAACTGTTCTGAAAATAAAGCGAGTTTAATATTTTTCGCCTTACCATTCAAAATCCCTGAGGAGTATGTGATTGCTGTATGTCAATTTATCGTTTTCAATAGTTCTTAAACAGCATTCATGAACAAGATCGACTATGAAATAAACTGTTCTGAAAATAAAGCGAGTTTAATATATTTCGCCTTACCATTCAAAATCCCTGAGGAGTATCTGATTGCTGTATGTTAATTTATCGTTTTCAATAGTTCTTCTACAGCACTCATGAACTTGATCGCCTATGAACTCAACTGTTCTGAAAATAAAGCGAGTTTAATATTTTTCGCTTCACCATTCAAAATCCCTTAGGAGTAGGTGAATGCCGTATGTCAATTTATCGTTTTCAATAGTTCTCAAACAGCATTCATGAATAAGATCGACTATGAACTCAACTGTTCTGAAAATAAAGCGAGTTTAATATCTTTCGCCTTACCATTCAAAATCCCTGAGGAGTATGTGATTGCTGTATGTCAATTTATCGTTTTCAATAGTTCTTAAACAGCATTCATGAACAAGATCGACTATGAACTCAACTGTTCTGAAAATAAAGCGAGTTTAATTTTTTTCGCCTTACCATTCAAAATCCCTGAAGAGTATGTGATTGCTGTATGTCAATTTATCGTTTTCAATAGTTCTTAAACAGCATTCATGAACAAGATCGACTATGAACTCAACTGTTCTGAAAATAAAGCGAGTTTAATATTTTTCGCCTTACCATTCAAAATCCCTGAGGAGTAGGTGATTGCTGTATGTCAATTTATCGTTTTCAATAGTTCTTAAACAGCATTCATGAACAAGATCGACTATGAACTCAACTGTTCTGAAAATAAAGCGAGTTTAATATTTTTCGCCTTACCATTCAAAATCCCTGAGGAATATGTGATTGCTGTATGTCAATTTAACGTTTTCAATAGTTCTTAAACAGCATTCATGAACAAGATCGACTATGAACTCAACTGTTCTGAAAATAAAGCGAGTTTAATATTTTTCGCCTTACCATTCAAAATCCCTGAGGAGTATGTGATTGCTGTATGTCAATTTATCGTTTTCAATAGTTCTTAAACAGCATTCATGAACAAGATCGACTATGAACTCAACTGTTCTGAAAATAAAGCGAGTTTAATATTTTTCGCCTTACCATTCAAAATCCCTGAGGAGTAGGTGATTGCCGTATGTCAATTTATCGTTTTCAATAGTTCTTAAACAGCATTCATGAACAAGATCGACTATGAACTCAACTGTTCTGAAAATAAAGCGAGTTTAATATTTTTCGCCTTACCATTCAGAATCCCTGAGGAGTATGTGATTGCTGTATGTCAATTTATCGTTTTCAATAGTTCTTAAACAGCATTCATGAACAAGATCACCTATGAAATAAACTGTTCTGAAAATAAAGCGAGTTTAATATATTTCGCCTTACCATTCAAAATCCCTGAGGAGTATCTGATTGCTGTATGTTAATTTATCGTTTTCAATAGTTCTTCTACAGCACTCATGAACTTGATCGCCTATGAACTCAACTGTTCTGAAAATAAAGCGAGTTTAATATTTTTCGCTTCACCATTCAAAATCCCTTAGGAGTAGGTGAATGCCGTATGTCAATTTATCGTTTTCAATAGTTCTCAAACAGCATTCATGAATAAGATCGACTATGAACTCAACTGTTCTGAAAATAAAGCGAGTTTAATATTTTTCGCCTTACCATTCAAAATCCCTGAAGAGTATGTGATTGCTGTATGTCAATTTATCGTTTTCAATAGTTCTTAAACAGCATTCATGAACAAGATCGACTATGAACTCAACTGTTCTGAAAATAAAGCGAGTTTAATATTTTTCGCCTTACCATTTGAAATCCCTGAAGAGTATGTGATTGCTGTATGTCAATTTATCGTTTTCAATAGTTCTTAAACAGCATTCATGAACAAGATCGACTATGAACTCAACTGTTCTGAAAATAAAGCGAGTTTAATATTTTTCGCCTTACCATTTCAAAATCCCTGAGGAGTATGTGATTGCTGTATGTCAATTTATCGTTTTCAATAGTTCTTAAACAGCATTCATGAACAAGATCGACTATGAACTCAACTGTTCTGAAAATAAAGCGAGTTTAATATTTTTCGCCTTACCATTCAAAATCCCTGAGGAGTATGTGATTGCTGTATGTCAATTTATCGTTTTCAATAGTTCTTAAACAGCATTCATGAACAAGATCGACTATGAACTCAACTGTTCTGAAAATAAAGCGAGTTTAATATTTTTCGCCTTACCATTCAAAATCCCTGAGGAGTATGTGATTGCTGTATGTCAATTTATCGTTTTCAATAGTTCTTAAACAGCATTCATGAACAAGATCGACTATGAACTCAACTGTTCTGAAAATAAAGCGAGTTTAATATTTTTCGCCTTACCATTCAAAATCCCTGAGGAGTATGTGATTGCTGTATGTCAATTTATCGTTTTCAATAGTTCTTAAACAGCATTCATGAACAAGATCGACTATGAACTCAACTGTTCTGAAAATAAAGCGAGTTTAATATTTTTCGCCTTACCATTCAAAATCCCTGAGAGTATGTGATTGCTGTATGTCAATTTATCGTTTTCAATAGTTCTTAAACAGCATTCATGAACAAGATCGACTATGAACTCAACTGTTCTGAAAATAAAGCGAGTTTAATATTTTTCGCCTTACCATTCAAAATCCCTGAGGAGTATGTGATTGCTGTATGTCAATTTATCGTTTTCAATAGTTCTTAAACAGCATTCATGAACAAGATCGACTATGAACTCAACTGTTCTGAAAATAAAGCGAGTTTAATATTTTTCGCCTTACCATTCAAAATCCCTGAGGAGTATGTGATTGCTGTATGTCAATTTATCGTTTTCAATAGTTCTTAAACAGCATTCATGAACAAGATCGACTATGAACTCAACTGTTCTGAAAATAAAGCGAGTTTAATATTTTTCGCCTTACCATTCAAAATCCCTGAGGAGTATGTGATTGCTGTATGTCAATTTATCGTTTTCAATAGTTCTTAAACAGCATTCATGAACAAGATCGACTATGAACTCAACTGTTCTGAAAATAAAGCGAGTTTAATATTTTTCGCCTTACCATTCAAAATCCCTGAGGAGTATGTGATTGCTGTATGTCAATTTATCGTTTTCAATAGTTCTTAAACAGCATTCATGAACAAGATCGACTATGAACTCAACTGTTCTGAAAATAAAGCGAGTTTAATATTTTTCGCCTTACCATTCAAAATCCCTGAGGAGTATGTGATTGCTGTATGTCAATTTATCGTTTTCAATAGTTCTTAAACAGCATTCATGAACAAGATCGACTATGAACTCAACTGTTCTGAAAATAAAGCGAGTTTAATATTTTTCGCCTTACCATTCAAAATCCCTGAGGAGTATGTGATTGCTGTATATCAATTTATCGTTTTCAATAGTTCTTAAACAGCATTCATGAACAAGATCACCTATGAAATCAACTGTTCTGAAAATAAAGCGAGTTTAATATTTTTCGCCTTACCATTCAAAATCCCTGAGGAGTATGTGATTGCTGTATGTCAATTTATCGTTTTCAATAGTTCTTAAACAGCATTCATGAACAAGATCGACTATGAACTCAACTGTTCCTAAAATAAAGCGAGTTTAATATTTTTCGCTCTACCATTCAAAATCCCTTAGGAGTAGGTGATTGCCGTATGTCAATTAATCGTTTTCAATTGGTATTACAGAACTAATGAACAAGATCGACTATGAAATCTACTGCTCTAGAGAAATAGCAAAATAAAAATTTTGCGCTTCACCATTCGAAATTTCTGAGCAGTAGGTTATTGCCGTATGTCAATTTACTGTTTTTATTATTATTCCGAAGAATTTTTTTTTCCGAAAAATTTTTCTCCTGAAAAAAAATTTCTTTCCGTATTTTTTTTTTCGAAGAAATTTTCTCCCGAAAAATTTTTTTCCGAAAAATTTTTTCCTGAAAATTTTTTTCCTGAAAAATTTTTTCCTGAAAAATTTTTTCCGTAAAATTTTTTTCCGAAGAATTTTTTTTCCGAAAAATTTTATCCTGAAATATTTTTCCCTGAAAAATTTTTTTCCTGAAAAATTTTTCCCTCGAAAAATATTTTTCCGAGAAACAGTTTTCAGAAAAAATTTTCTCCTACAAAACTATTTTCCTCGAAAAATTTTTTCCCGAAAAATTTTTATTTCCGGAATTTTTTTTCCCAAAAAATTTTTACCTGAGAAAATTGTTTCACGTGGACTTATTTCTAGAAAAATTTTTATTTCCGAAAATTTTTTTTCCGAAAATTTTTTTCAGAAAATTTTTTCCGAAAAATTTTCTACCTGATGATTATTTTTACGGAAGATTTTCTCCCAGAAAATTTTTTTCCTCGAGAAATTTTTCTCCCGAAAAATTTTCTTTACCGAAATTTTTTTTTCCAAAAAATTTCTCACCCGAGAAAAATCTTTCACGTGGACTTATTTCAAGAAAAATTTTTATTTCCAAAAATTTTTTTTTCCGAGTTTAATATTTATTGCCTTACCATTCAAAATCCCTGAGGAGTATGTGATTGCTGTATGTCAATTTATCGTTTTCAATAGTTCTTAAACAGCATTCATGAACAAGATCGACTATGAACTCAAGTGTTCTGAAAATAAAGCGAGTTCAATATTTTTCGCCTTACCATTCAAAATCCCTGAGGAGTAGGTGATTGCCGTTTGTCAACTTATCGTTTTCAATAGTTCTTAAACAGCATTCATGGACAAGATCGACTATGAACTCAACTGTTCTGAAAATAAAGCGAGTTTAATATTTTTCGCCTTACCATTCAGAATCCCTGAGGAGTATGTGATTGCTTTATGTCAATTTATCGTTTTCAATAGTTCTTAAACAGCATTCATGAACAAGATCACCTATGAAATAAACTGTTCTGAAAATAAAGCGAGTTTAATATATTTCGCCTTACCATTCAAAATCCCTGAGGAGTATCTGATTGCTGTATGTTAATTTATCGTTTTCAATAGTTCTTAAACAGCATTCATGAACAAGATCGACTATGAACTCAACTGTTCTGAAAATAAAGCGAGTTTAATATTTTTCGCCTTACCATTCAAAATCCCTGAGGAGTTGAAAATAATGATCTCTGTTGAAAATGTAAGGATTGTGTTGAAAATAGTGATCCTGTTGGATATAGTGATTCCGTTGAAAATAATTGTGATCCCAAGTAAAAATACTGATTCTGTTGAAATAGTGTTCTCTTTGAGAATAGTGATCTTGTTGAAGAAAGTGATCTTGTTGAAAATAGTGATCCAAGTTGGAGAATAGTGATCTCGTTGAAAATAGTGATCTCGTTTGAAATAGTGATCTTCATGAAAAAATTGATCTTGTTGAAAAGGTGATCTGGGTTGAAAATAGTGATGTGGTTAAAAAAGTGATCTGTTGAAGAAAGTGATCCTGTTAAAAATACTGATTTCGTTGAAATAGTGTTCTATGAGAATAGTGATCTTGTTGAAAGTAGTGATCTTGTTGAAAATAGTGATCTCGTTGGAAAATAGTGATCCTGTTGAAAATAGTGATCTCGTTGAAAAAAGTGATCTTGTTGAAAAGAGTGATCCTGTTGAGAATTGTGATCTCAAGTTGAAAATAGTTATCTCATTGACCATGAGTGTCTTGTTAATGAAGATCTCGTTGAAAATAGTGATCTCGTTGAAAAAGTGATCTTGTTAACCAGTTGAAAATAGTGATCCCGTTATAAATAGTGATCTCGTTGAATATCGTGATCTCTTTGGAAAAAGTGATCTTGTATAAAATGGTGATCTTGTAGAAAATAGTGATCTTGTTGAAGTAAGTGATCCCGATGAAAATAGTGATTTTGTTGAAAAAATGATCCCGTTTAAAACAGTGCTACCGTTGAAAATAGTGATCTTGTTGGAGAATAGTTTTCTTTCGAAAATATTGATCCTGTTGAAAATAATGATCTCGTTGAAAGAGTGATCCTGTTGAATATAAAGATCTTGTCGAAAATAGTGATTTCGTTTTAAAATACTGATCTCGTTGGAAAATAGTGATCCCGCTGAAATAGTGATCAGGTTGAAAATAGTGATCTAATTGAAAAAGTGATCCTTCGAAAAGAGTGATCTTGTTTTGAAATTAGTGATCTTGTTGAAAATAGTGATCTCGTGTTGAAAAAAACTGATCTTGATAAAAAATAGTGATCCTGTTAAATATAGTGATCCTGCTGAAAATTGTGATCCCGTTGAAAAAGTGATCTTGCTCCAAATAGTGATCTCTTGAAAATAGTGATATTGTTGGAAAATAGTGATCTCGTTGAAAATAGTGATCTCGCTGAGAATAGTGATCCTGCTGGAAAATTGTGATCTCGTTGAAGATATCTATCCTGTTGAAAATGATCTGTTTGAAAATAGTGATCTTGTTGAAAAAAAGTGATCTCATTGAATATAGTGATATCGTTGAAATAAGGATCTAGTTGAAAATAGTGATCTCGTTGAAAATAGCGATCTTGTTCAAAAAGTGATCTCGTTGAAAATAGTGATCTCGTTGGAAAATAGTGGTCTCGTCGAAAATAGTGATCTTGTTGTAAAAGTGATCTTCTTGAAAATAGTGATCTAATTGAAAATAGTGATCTCGTTGGAAAAAGTGATCCCGCTGAAAATAGCTATCTTGTTGAAAAGGTGATCTCAAGGAAAGATGTGATCTCGTTATAAATAGTGATCTTGTTGAAAAATGATCTTGTTGAAGAAGGTGATTCTATTTGAAATTAGTGATCTTGTTGGAAAATAGTGATCACATTGATAATAGTGATCTTGTCAAATATAGTGATCTTGTTGAAAATAGTGATCTTGTTGGAAAATAGTGATCTCGTTGAAAATAGTGATCTTGCTGAATATAGTGATCTTGCTGGTGGGTTGCTGAAAATAGTGATCTTGTTTGAAAATAGTGATCTCGTTGAAATAGTGATATCGTTGAAAATTGTGGATCTTGTTGGAAAATAGTGATCTTGCTGAAAATAGGAAAGTGATCCTGTTGAAAATAGTGATCTTGTTTAAAATAGTGATCTCTTTGAAAATAGTGATATCGTTGAAAATAAAGTGATCTCGTTGAAAATAGTGATCTTGTTGAGAATAGTGATCTCGTTGAAAACAGTGATCCCAAGTTGAAAATAAAGTGGTCTCGTTGAAAATCGTCGATTTGTTAAATATTGTGATCTTGTTGAAAAGTGTGATCTTCTTGAAAATAGTGATATAGTTGAAAAAAGTGATCTCGTTGAAAATGGTGATCTCGTTGAAGAAAGTGATCTCTGCATGGAGAAAGTGATCTCGTTGAAAAAAAGTGATCACGTTTAAAATGATCTCAAGCAAAATAGTGATCTTGTTGGAAATAGTGATCTTGTTGAGAAATAGAAATAATGATCCCGTTGAAAATAGTGATCTCGGGAAAGTTGAAAAGAAGTGATCCCGTTGAAAATCGCAGATCTTGTCGAAAATTGTGATCTTGTTGAAAAATAGTGATCCCGCTGGAAAATAGGGATCTGGGTTGAGAAAGCGTGATCTAGTTGAAAATAGTGATCTTGTTGAAAATAGTGATCTTGTTGATAATAGTGATCTCAAGTTGAAAGAAGTGATCTTGATAAAAAAAGTGATCCTGCTGGAAAATAGTGATCCCGTTGAAATTATTGATCCCGTTGAAAAAGTGATCTCGTTGAAAATGGTGATTTTGTTTAAATATTGTGATCTTGGTGGAAAATTGTGATCTTGGTGAAATGTAATTAGTTTCATTGAAAATAGTGATCTCGTTGGAAATGGATCTCTAAGGAAAATAGTGATCTTATGAAAAGTGATCTTGTTGAAAATAGTGATCTTGTTGGAAAATTGGGAAAATTGGATCTTGTTAAAAAAAATTTTTGGGTTTTTTTTTCCCCCCCGGAAAAAATTTTTAAAAGGGGAAAACCCCGGGAAAAGGAAAAAATTTTTAAAACCCCCCCGGGGTTTTTTCCCCCAAATTTTTAAAATTCCTTTTTAATTTCTTTTTTTAAAAAAAGGCCCTTTTTTTTTTTTAAATTTTAAAAAACCCTTTTTTTTTTTTCCCGGTTTTTTTTTAAAAATTTTTTAAAAAAAACAGATTTTCCCCAAAAAACCCCCTTTTTTTGGGGTTTTTTTTGGGGGTTTTAAAAATTCCTTTTTTTCCCCAAAAAAATTTTTTTTTGGTTTAAAAAAATTTTTTTCCCAAAATTTTAAATTTTTTTTTTTTAAAAAACCCCAAATTTTTGGGAAATTGGGTTTTTTTTTTTCCCCCCCCCCTTTTTTGGGTTGGTTTGAAAAAAATTTTTTTTTTTCTTTCCTTTTTTCCCCCCTTTTAATTTTTTTATTTTTAAAATTTCCCCTTTTTTTTTTTCCCCTTTTTTTTAAATTAAATTTTTCGGTAATTTTTAAATTCCCTTTAAAGGGGCCCG
>JARTUT010001583.1:0-20205 GCA_030674115.1 Micraspis discolor
CCATATCGGAACCAACTTAAAAACATAACCCCAAAAAATAATAACCTTCACTCAGTGACATACCGTCGAGTCCTTCAGCTCTGTGAACCCCGGACCACAGAGACAGGACACCATATCCCACGTAAATTAACGCTACCTATCTAATCTCATATACCTTTCGACAAAAGAAACGCTCCATATCAACTTGCAAAATTGCAAAATTGAAATAATCCCGATAATTCAGATACACGACGCCGCCGACATCTGTCGAAAGCGTGCCGAAGTACGCTAATTCAACGCAGCCAAGACACAGCGTTGCCACCTAGCGACCGCGTCTTGAACTAACCATATGTGCCTTCATAAGTATAAATTCGGATAAAACCCAGCAAAACAGCCATTCAGTCTAAAATCTCTTCAAACAATAGCTCAGTGCTCTCTATAAGTGAAAAAATACAACACAGTAAGTCTCCTTTTCAATCTATTCTCAATACCATTTTTTTCCCTCTCGAAAACCCTACGGTTATCTCTCTTGATCGATTATCCGCTAATTAACCGGCTCCCTCTTCTTAAGAAACTCATCATCGACATCATAAAAATACACAATAATTTCCGCTATCTCAGTACTCAGGATTTAGAATAATCTTAATCTTATTATATACTGTTTCGATCCAGTAAATAATCTCGAATTCTCCGTTTTCATGCACCTTTCATACTATAATTCGGTCGCCTCTTACGGGCATCAAGGCGTTTAAAGTTTAAAAATACTTAAAAACTCGGCGGCTCACTTGCATATACAGCGACGTAGTCTCTAAAAACTTAATCAAAAACAAATTGCATATCTCCATTTTACAGGACATGATGATGAGAAAACATAATATAATCGTTCACAATCAATTATAATATTTAACATATTCTATCAAACAGCGTGGAGATACACTCGGCAAATACCGCATTTTAAATTATTCGGAAATATCGTTAAAATAATATCTTCCCTCGAATTTACGGATCATCAGCCTCCGCGTACCCAGTATATTAAACAATAACAATGAATCATATACCAATCCATATCTTCTCAAATAACGCACAAGGCATTAAACTAGTCTGATTTATTAGAATGAATTTATGACTCATTTATTTTGTGAAAATCCATCTTGAGTGTTGGGGAGGCGGTTATTTTGTCTAGTTTTCGCTTTGTTAATATCCACGACCTCCAGAAATGTATGGTTTAATAAAACTCCACAAAAAAAAAAGACAATCCCGCTAGACCAGTAGTTTCCTATATTAATACACCTACAGGTAAACTATCAAAATTTTATCTAATAAATTCAAAAATCTATCAAAATTTTCACCAGAAGGTAGTTTAAAAGTTCCAAAGATTTAATTGACAAATTATCTAAAATAAACAGCACAGAAAATATGAAATTAATATCTTTTGATGTAGAAAATATGTACCCTAGCACTCCAGCAAAAGAATGTTTACCCCTAGTTGGCGAGTCACTTCGTAAAAATAAAGTTAACCCCCCTCTTAATTTCAGAAATTCAGGAGTTATTTCCAATTTGCCTATCCCAAAATTACTTTAAATTCGAATACAAATTATATTTTCAAAATTCACGTTTACCGATGGGATCACCTTTGAGCCCATTATTGTCAGATCTATTCATGAATCACCTTGAAAATGAATTTATAAAAACAAATGACCTAACAAAAAAACACGTCATTCTCTGGTTCCGATATGTTGATGATATTATAGTAGGATTCAACGGAACAAATATACAAATAAAAATGTTTCTTGACTTTCTCAATTCAATTCACCCCAAAATAAAATCTACATTGGAAATTGAATGCAACAAAGCGATTAACTTCTAGATTTGACCATAAGTAGAGATAGAAACACATTCGACTTTAACATCTACCGAAAAGACACAAACTCATAAGCCATAATACCATATGATCCCTTCAGTCCTGATAATCATAAACTAGCAGCTCTGAAATCTACGATCAACAGAGCATTCACCATACCTGCCTTATCGAACGCCAACTTACAATCTGAAATTGATAAAATCAAAGAAATTGCAACTAATAATAATTTTCCGAGAATCCTAGTAAACAAACTAACTGAAAACAAAAGAAAGCTGAAAACCATTAATATGCTTTACACTACCACAGGAAAACCTACTAATAAATTCATACATATCACTTATCTCGGAGAATTATCAATCCAAATCCAAAATTATTTTCTAAACCTGATTTCAAAACAACATTCTCAGGACGTCCAAACCTAGGTAAAATATTATATAATTCAAAATCCAAACTTGGACCCGAGAAAGCTTCAGGTGTTTATAAAATCTGTTGTAAAAATTGCAACGCTGCATATGTAGGTCAAACCGGTAGAAATTTTGAGACCAGATTAAAAGAACATCTGAAACCAGGTAAACGGTCCGCAGTTTATGATCATATCGAGACTGAAGAACATCATATGGATATCGTAAATTTTAAAATCCTTCACAAATGCGAGAAAGGCCTGAAATTAAATTTGCTGAAAGCGATGGAAATAACAAATCTGTTCAATATTCCCAATGTGTCCCCACTTAACACCCAAATAGAAATAAACCATTCACCACTTTTGAATATTCCATAGATTTAAAACCACGAAATACTCGTATTTTAGTCTGTACCTAACACCAGAATATGGTTTGACAACCGAAACCGGTCGTAAAATAGTATTGATAGGGTGAAGATTGGACGGGAATGATTGTTTTCTTTCAATATTCATGACTGATTTATCTTATTTATTTATACGCAGTAAGAGCCTTTGATAGGGTACCTCACGCTCTCCTACTCAGGGTTATCCGATAGATATTTTCTCGATTATATCGTATGAAATAGTTTCGACAACAATTCGAAATATTATAATGTAATTAGATACGCTGAATCACGTGCGGATTAGTCTTAACCATCCTTGAAAAAACGTTAGAATCTTATTGTGAAGTAAAAAACAAAAACTGTATATACTTAGTTCCTTAAGGCGCGCAAAAAATCTTCATCTCGACACTCTAATCATAGATCTTTATAAATACTTTAACTCGCCGGCTTTAAAAATTTGCACTTTTAATCTATCTAACGGAAATGTGTCAACTAGCTCCCTGACTATCAAGTACACAGACGACTCACTAGACTCATACCCTTACACTACACATGCAAACATAACAAACATGAAAACCAAAACAATAAACATAATCAGAAACCGACAAACTACCTAATAAGCATATGCAGCATAAAACCAAAATAAGCACTACTCACCACCCTAACAAAACACTATAACTATTCCTAACAGACTAACAACACTAGACAACAAATGAAAAACATATTACATACATACAATAACGAAACTCCTCCCTCCCTCTTCTTATACAGGTCCCACAACAACATCATCCCCTTGGCAAAATGCTAAACAAAATGGAACAGGGAAAATACCAAGCCGACAGTACTCCCAGACAAAGTACACAAGAAGCCGGGACAAGCGGAGAATACAAGCCCAAAGTCCCCAAAAACAAACAAAAGGATAGGGATATGACCCATCCCTACAAAAAAGCCAGTAACACTAGCCTGAGTAAAAGCGACCCTAAAAAACCCCAGCCAAAAGAAAACGTCAACAGTGCAAGGCTCAACTTCGAGCAGTTCATGGGAACCTATAGCTCAGGAAGGGTGGCAAGATTCGGGGTCACCACAGAAGAAACTCAGGACCTATTTACGGTCCCTGAACTATTCTCTCTAGCACACTGCGTGGCCGCCGACCTCCGCATGTCCAAAGGCATAGCTCTAGGATTCAGAGGAAAGTTCGGCAGGATAAATGAACTGCTGGTACAGAGACCAGCAGTTAGGAAGGTATTAAGCCTCAAAGATAAAGGAAGGTACATTCTTTATATGATCACCAAAGAGGTATCATATGGAAAACCAACCTATGAAACTATGTGGGACACACTCACAACCCTAAGGGAAATAACAGGAAAACTAAGAATAAAGAACCTAGCTATTCCCACTATAGGTTGCGGGCTGGACCGCCTGGACTGGAAGGTGGTCCGCAATATGCTGGAAGTAATATTCCAAAACACGGATACGAGAATTCTGGTATGCCTCCACAACCCCGTAAGGGGAAACTCAACCATACCTAAGATCTGTCTCTTCCATCAAAAAGGACAGTGCAGGTATGGTAACAACTGCAAATTCAGACACTAAACAGGATAAGAAGAAAGAAATAACCCACCCTCAGCCCACCGGATATATTCAACCCAAACAACGCGACAGGACGACCTCCAACGACCTAATACTTTAAGCACTCAAAGTAACCCACAAAAAACAGACAATAAAACATTCAATTAAACAAAGCTCTTTTCTTCAAAACCCTCCCTCACTCACAAAGACACCTTAATCAAACTCAACACTACTACATAAACACAACAATATCCAAATCCGGTTAATATACACACATAATAATACCTCACTCACCTTACCCGGACCGGGCAGTAACAATATTATAATATAAAAACGATAATAACTAAACCATTAGGATAGGTTAGACCCTCCACCTCCTCCTCCTTACCTCCTATCATCACCCCAAAAAAATCTGATTTCAGGTAAACGACCCAACAAACGGGATGTGTGCCTCGCACTGCCCAAACAGGAAATGAAAAGGAAAATGGAAACAGATCATAACTCTAAAAATAGTTACGGAGCAGAGGAGGGATACCTCAGCCCGGTAGGCGTAGTGTGCAGCGCAGGCACCAACCGACCGAAATCAAGCGACTGCGTAGCCCCACGGAGCCCCCGAGCCGTGGAAGCTTCTATCACTACTCGGGATGAACAACCAGAGATACCAACACAAAAGAGGAAAAGACAAGAAGAGGCTGGCCCAACCGGACCCAACAAGAAAATGAAAAAGTCTCCAGAACCTGGAATACACGGTAATCGATCAGAGTGTAGGCTAATAAAAAGACAGATTATTTTCAGGAATATAAGGAGAAACACCGAACTGTCCTACATAAAGACACAAGGAATCAAGTACAACCCAGACATAAAAGCCGCCTACAAGGAAGAATGGGAGCAAATGCTGAAAACAGGCCACAGAGAAGAAAATGGAAGAGAAATTTGGGAAATGGAAATGGACCCCCGACTAGCGAACTACCTGCTCGCGAAAAGAAAGTTTCAACTGAAAAAGAACGAAATACTCATAACCCCACTAGAGCAAACATATATATGCCGAAGATGCAGTGAAATAGGACACCCATTCCCATCTTGCAACAACGATCCAAAATGCATGAGATGCGGAGGAAGACACGAAAAAAGACACTGCACCAAAACTAAGAGAACGAAAATGAACTGCCCCAACTGCGCCAAAGAAAACCTAAAACCGAGAAGACACGATGCAGATAGCAAGGAATGCCCAGTACTAACTAGAGAAATAATAGCAAGAAGAGAAAACACAAACAACTATACAACGACAGATGAAACGACCGAAAACAACCAAACAGAACAAAGGGAAGACGAATACGTAAAAGACTATAATGAAGAGACAGAAGAAACGGAAAAGAAGAAAATCTCTGTTATTCACAACAACCTGAAGAGATGCAAAAACGCCCATGATGCTCTCTGGGGTAAGATAACCACGCATGGTATCGATCTAGCTTTGCTGCAGGAACCGAACGAGAACATAGCCAGAGAAAAGAAACTCCATGCAGACAAGTCCATCACTAGCGCTATCCACGTAGGAGGAGGATTAAGAAAAGGGAAAAACGGGATAGGCGAAGGATTCTGCTGGACAGACATAGAAGGCATACGAGTGATAAGCTGCTACCTTTCCCCCAATGACAATGACCCAAGACACCTCACAAGCTGGCTCAATGGTATGGAACAAGCCATCGAAGGGAAGAGCGCGGTAATCTCAGGAGACTTCAACGCCAAGTCGGAACACTGGGGTTCCAAAGTCACCGATGCCAGAGGCAAAACAATTATGGACTGGATAGAAAAACTTGGACTGGTGATCCACAACGTCGGCAGAGTCCCGACATTCAAGAGAGGAAATCTGGAAAGCAGAATCGACATCACCCTCAGCTCCGAAGACCTCGCAGATCGTATCACAGGGTGGAAGGCATCATGGAACGACACGCTATCCGACCACGCAAACATCACGTTCACAATAGAAGGCAAGAAGAGCAGGAAGAACAGGGAAAAGAGGAAAACATGGGCGATGAACGCCGACACACTCGAGAGACTTAGGGAATGTCTCAGAGACAACCCAAGACTGAGGGAGGACGCCCTGAACTTGACCCCGTGAGCTTTACGGAACTGATAAAGGACGCCTGTAACAAGCTCGACCCCAGGAGCGGACAAAAAGGCAAAAGGAAACCTGTCTACTGGTGGAACCAGGAAATAAAAGAGCTCACGAAAACCTGTAACGCAGAGAGAAGGAAACGCAGAAAAACCCACAACTATACGAAAACACCTACAAGGAAACTGTCAAGAACCTAAAGATAGCCATCAACAGGAGTAAAAAAGGAGAAATGGAAAGACCTAATAGACGACCTGGAAAATGACATATGGGGAGACGGATACAAGATCATAGTCAAGCGAATAGGACTAAGGACACGAGAAACCCTGGACGAAGAAACGGAAAATGGTATCGTTACTTCACTATTCCCTAATAAAAATGTTTCAGGTATAGAAGAGAGAGCACCAGATACGGAAGCAGAACCATTTTCCATGCAGGAACTTCGAGAAGCAACATCCAATATGAAAAAGAAGAAGGCACCCGGACCGGACGGTATCACCACCGAAATCATGAACGCTATCCTCGAGACCAGCAGCAACAAAATATTAGAAATGTACAACGCCCTATGGAAAAAAGCGGAATTTCCAGAAATATGGAAAGAGGCTGATCTGGTGTTGGTGAGGAAACCAGGCAAAACGAGCATGGAACCAAGCAGTTTCAGACCCATCTGCCTACTCAGCACCGCAGGAAAAATCTACGAACATCTAATCCACGGAAGGATACGTAAGGTAATAGATGAAAAGAATCTGATTTCAGATAGACAACACGGATTCAGGAAGGGAAATCCACCGTGACAGCAATAGAGGAAGTCACCAAATTTGCCAAATGGGCAAAAGAAGGCACTCACCGAACGCAGAAGATAGTACTGATGACAACCTTCGACATCAAGAACGCCTTCAACTCAGCGGACTGGAAAGCCATACTCGAAGAACTGAAGAGAAAAGGAGTCCCGACCCACCTACAGAACACAATGAAAAGCTACTTCAAGGACAGGAAACTCAGAACCGCCTACAATAAGGTAAATCTAACATGTGGCGTACCACAAGGCTCTGTTTTAGGCCCAACACTATGGAACATCCTCTACGACGGAATCCTGGAACTCGCCGGAGAAGACCTGGATATAAAACTAGTAGCCTACGCTGACGACCTGGCCATGATAACTACTGGCAGAACGGCGGAGGAAGCCTGGAAGAAAGCTGAGGAAATGGCGACGAAAATAGAAGAATGGCTAAGATCCAAAGGCCTGGAAATGGCCCCACACAAGACCGAAATTCTGAGAATTACAGGAAGAAGACCCCTAGATAGAACCACAGTAAAGATCTGCGGCGTCGACATAGAAACGAAAAGCCAAATAAAATACCTGGGGGTCATAATGGACAAAGACCTAAGCTTTCTACGACACATAGAATACGCAGCGGAGCAGACCAGGGCACAGATAAACGCGCTGAGGAAGCTAATGCCCAGAATAGACGGCCCAGCATCCAAGAAAAGAAGAGTTCTAGTATCCGCAGCCATGTCCAAACTGCTATACGGAGCCGAGATATGGGCAGGAGCACTAGCCAAATACAAGAGCGGAAGAACCACACTGAGACGAGCCCAGAGAGGAGTTGTGGTAAGTTCAATCAGAGCCTACAAGAATGTTTCAGGTATAGCGGCACTGATCATCGCGGGAATGATACCAGCAGACCTGCTAGCCGAAGAAAGAAGAGAGATCTACAACTCCCAAACCCCCAGGAAGACGGCCAGGGAGGCGACGAAGGCGAAGTGGGCAGAGGAAGCAAGGAGACATAGAGGAGCGAGATGGACGAAAAACCTCATCAAGGACCCCCTTAAATGGATGGAACGCAAA
Organism: Micraspis discolor; assembly: GCA_030674115.1. NCBI lineage: Eukaryota > Metazoa > Arthropoda > Insecta > Coleoptera > Coccinellidae > Micraspis > Micraspis discolor. Next base: position 8,155 of record JARTUT010001583.1, read on the forward strand.
CACGGAGACCTGGAATACGAGACTGTTCAATTTCTCAGCGGAAACGGATGCTTTGGAACCTATAGAAAAAAGATAGGAAAGAGCAACAGCGCAACTTGCTGGAACTGCGACGGACTCGACAAACCGGACCACATACTGATCTGCAAAAAATGGAACGAAACAAGATCCAGACTCACGGGCGCAATCAGCCACCAAGAAGACTTCAAACTCACCAAAAACAACATCGTCGACAAGATGCTGGAGAACGAGGAAAACTGGAACCTCATTACGGAATGGATCAAAGGGGTGATGAAAGAAAAGGCAGAGGAAGAAAAAGAACGCGAAAACAATGGAAGGTATGACTAAATAATATTATTAATAATAATCAAAACCGTAATAGTAGTAATGATAGTGATGATGATGAAAAAGAACGGAAATTACCATAACAACGATATGAGTAAAACAACTGTAAACTCTACTAGCTATATACCCTATTGTACGCAAAAAAGCTATCTCTAAACAAACACCTAGCACTTCAAATCCCCCCTATCTCATCTCTCCCCATTATTATTCTCACGTTCAGCACCAGCTGCCATCGACATTGACCACCAAATCCTCTGTTACCACTAAATTTGAAAACTTGATCTTCTCAACAACCTACGAATAAAATTCCATAATCTCACCCCATTGTCCAATTGATTAATTCCATTTCGCGACTATCTTCATTAATACCTGACTCTTTATTAGTACCTGTATAACCAATCTCCATTCAAATTAAACAACAACACAACATTTCAATATAGTAGATCTACAAATAAGTCAATCTCCCTAACTTCTTCATCATTCACTCTGCTACCACATCACTCGTCCTACCCCTACCACCACGCTTGCGCGATTATTCTGCAAGTCCACTCAACACTAGTATTCTGCTGAAATACATCTCAACATCATCCCGCCACATTTCAGAGAAGGAGAGATATAATTTACCATGAAATGAGAGCTCTACCATCACCAATAGCCATAAGATATTAATTCCAACGTTCACAAACACAAACTCTTTGAAGGAGAAAGTTCAAACCATACATTAAGTCTTCAACTCAAGTAATCTCACTTAAAGCATCATTTGAAACCGCTATATGAATGAATAATAAAAATAATAATATTAATAATAATAATAATAATAATAGCTAAAACAATCAGGCACTCAGTAGACAAATACAACCAATGTTCATAATTCTACTCAAGAAAAGGCAAACTAATAAAAGAATCCAACAGAAAGATAGTCTAGGCTAGCATAGGAACTAGGTTAAGTTAGGGTAATACATACAATACAGCTAAAGCCATCTCCATTCAAATAACCCCACCAAAAATACCATTCAAAATGCTAAATAAATAAATAACCACAATAAATATATACTGGGCAGACAGCATATAATAATAGCAAACACAATTAAAGACAAAACTCAATTTAAACTCAAACAGAAGACTAATTAAGACGCATAATATTGAATTAATGCATGCACTAGAGACCCTCTCCAAACTGTGAACGTTGGAACTATTCTTCGTCCTTCTGCAATATGGTATTAAGCCAAAATCAAATATATATCTCGGATTCACTGAAATTAAACTCCCAAACAAGTTACATCTTCAACCACACAAGGGCCACGGGTGCTTTGGACGCTCTTAAATGACCGAGAAAAGCAACCGAGGCACCTGGGTGCTAACACAGAACACAGACTGAGGATACACAAGTCGAACTAATTAATTCTCCATCATACTATCACCCTTACAACATTACAACACTTCAAATATTATTAATCTACAAGTAAAAGTCAACTTCCCTAACTTGATCAATTTTCATTATTTATTAAACCAACACTCTGTCACCGTGATACCACACGTTCTATACCTATCAGCACGCCTGCGCAATTATTCTGCAAGACCTTAATCTTTACTCTTTTGAAACTACATTCCGACAGTCAAGTCAAAACACACCCTTACCTTATTTTTTCATCATCATCATTTCACTGTCACTATTAATATCTCTCCCAACACAAAAACCTTTTGGAAATTTAAAAAAAAAAAAAAAAAAAAAAAAAAATAATAATAATAACCCAAACATATTCTATGATCGAAATGCGATGTCAGGTCCTAGGAGGTTAGATTCCATTATTATAACAACGCTACATCAAATCGTGTCAGATCAAGTGTCAGCACGGCGGCCATCTTTTACCACTATTTTTCATCACAAATTTTAATTTGCAACCATCTAATTCTCTGCTATTACCAATCGTTATCTACCGGATCTTGCTAAATCTACGAGTAAATTTCCATAATCTTATCTCACTTTTCATTAATTAATTCCATCTCACCATAAAAAAATTCAATATTTCGCGACTATCATCCTCATCATCATTAATATTTATATCAAGTATAATAACCACTAACCACTTAGATTAAACAACAACATTACAACATTTCAAAATATTGTTAATATACAAGCAAAAAGTCAACTTCCCTAATCTGATCAATTTTCATTATTTATTACATGCTTTATCACCACGCTTGCGCTATTATTCCGCAAGACCATAATCTTTATTCTGATGGAACCACATCGTACGTGGTCATCACCTTGTCGTGGTGTACGGGCTTAAGTAGCTGTAATAAGCGACGAACCAAGAATGACCATACCCCAAAATTATATGCACTAAATATTCTTCTAAACATTAAATCTACATCTGTCTCTATGAAAATTTACACTAACTATAATCTCTATGATACCCTGTTCATAACCTTCTTTAATTAGTTCATTTCACTCTACTTGCGACTCCCTCACCTATCATGAGGATGCGCAAAGACACAAGTATACTACAAACTCAACCCCTTAACTTATAAACAGCTATCAACTACCCAATATGAGAATCTGATTCTCCTTTCAAGATGTTCTAAGATAAACATCTTTACTACTACATGTTGCCCACCTTCAGGTATCTATACCTCTATCACTCTAGAAGGACTTCTATGTCTTGATACTCCGTTCATCTCAAACTTCCGCTTCTCCTTACGAGAATCTTACTTTCTTATTACGATGTTCTGAGCAACTCCTTCAGACATACATTTCTCATACCTAAGATCTTGCTCCGGTATCTCACTCTACTCCAGCAGACACCCAAATCCTGATCTGCCGACCGCATCTTACAACAAAGTTCAAAGATTTTCCGCATATGTAACACTCTCTACATACTGCACACCCGATTCGGACCTACCGGAGCAAATCTCCACATCTTCTGTGGACCATCCTAAAAGTTAACGAACGATTGGCACGAGAGAGCGGCGTGATAACTACGACTTCCCGCTAGTATCACATGCCAGGAACAACTATGACTTACTTGGCCCCTTCGTCAAGGAGTAACGTTAGTGTCCGAACCAGGAGGCCACGACCGATAACGGTCGCGGCGATATCAGAGAAACTATGACCTACCCGGCCCCTCAGATCTGTATTCCCAGCCCTGAGGGAGACCCGAGAGGTAACGTTAATGTCTGACCGAAACCGCAACCTCGTAGCCAAGTCCTCGTCGACAGGGTCACACAACCATAACACGCTGGAGCGGCTTATGTCTGACAGCGTGTTACGGGGCCAAGATCCTCCCGAGGGGGAGGCTCTATACCCGGAATCCGAGTTCCGTAACCATGGCCGGGTGAACACGGAACGACTGAAGAGTTCAGGAGCAATAGCAAGCTCTCTCTCACATTCCCAAATTCCCAGTGAGGGGGAGTGAGTGCTTGGGCGGCACATATACTGTTCGCGCAGTGGTGTTCCGCCTCAAATTACAACCCGCCAGTAGAGTCGGTGTCCTTGGGACTCTGCTGGAGACGGTTGTGGTAGGAGAATAGGAGGGGTTTTGGGTGGGTGAAAGTCCCACACGAACCTGCAGCATTGCACACCGCCCGCTGCAGGAAAGGCATGAGGAGTTCCCCGCAACCTCGTAGCCAAGTCCTCGTCGACAGGGTCACACAACCATAACACGCTGGAGCGGCTTATGTCTGACAGCGTGCTACGGGGCCAAGATCCTCCCGAGGGGAGGCTCTATACCCGGAATCCGAGTTCCGTAACCATGGCCGGGTGAACACGGAACGACTGAAGAGTTCAGGAGCAATAGCAAGCTCTCTCTCACATTCCCAAATTCCCAGTGAGGGAGTGAGTGCTTGGGCGGCACATATACTGTTCGCGCAGTGGTGTTCCGCCTCAAATTACAACCCGCCAGTAGAGTCGGTGTCCTTGGGACTCTGCTGGAGACGGTTGTGGTAGGAGAATAGGAGGGGTTTTGGTGGGTGAAAGTCCCACACGAACCTGCAGCATTGCACACCGCCCGCTGCAGGAAAGGCATGAGGAGTTCCCCTTACCTAGGCGGAAAAAAAAAAAAAAAAAAAAAAAAAAAGGTTAGGTTAGGTTAACAAACGAATTCCTGAGTAAGTCAAATTCTTTATCTTTTCATTTTTTCATTTTTCATCATTATTTATTTATTTCATTTCTACAATTCAACAACTGACACGTGGTCATAGATAGCCAGTGATGGCGGCTGCGCTATCTTTGTTACTACTATTTTTACTCCAATTTTTTTAATCTGCAACCATCTAATTCTGTTATTACCAATCGTTATCTACTGGATTCAACAATCTACGAGTAAATTTCATAATCTTATTTCATTTTTCATTAATTAATCTCATCCGCCATAAAATTCAATATTCCGACTATCATCATCTTCATCATCATTATTATTTATATATTACATAATAACCATTTACCATCTGTATTTAAAACAACAACATTACAACATTTCAAATATTGTTAATCTACAAGTAAAAGTCAATTTCCTTAACTTGACAATTTTCATTATTTATTAATTCAACATTCTGTTACTAATAATTTTCACATGTTCTATCACTGCGATTAAAATATTATTCTGCAAGACCATAATAATCTTTTTATTTTGTTGAAACTACATTTCAATATCAAGCCAAAAATACCTTCTTATCTATTTATCACATAATATCTCTCCCAATACACAAACCTTTTAAGATAAAAACAAGAAAAATAAATAATAACCCAAACATGTTCTGCGTTCTATGTCTGAAATGTTAGTTAGGTTTTTAGAGGTTAGGTTCCACCATTATTATAACATGACATTACATTAAATCGTGTCGTCAAGTCAAGTGTTAGCACCTCGTTCTCTGTCTGTATCAATAATAAACAATAACAACAACCTTGTTAAAATATTAACAAAACGAATTTTGAGTAAGTCAAATTCATTATCTTTTCAGTTTCATCATTATTTATTAATTTCATTTCTATAATCAACAACTGACACGTGGTCATAGATAGCCAGTGGCGGTGGCTTCGGTCATCTTTGTTACTACTATTTTTATCACAATTTTTAATCTGCAACCATCCACCTCTGTTATTACCAATCGTTATCTACTGGATCTTGCTAAATAATCTACGAGTAAATTTCCATAATCTTATTTCATTTTTCATTAATTAATCTATCCACCATAAAATCTATTCGCGATCATCATCATCTTCATCATCATTATTATTTATATATTAAGTATAATAACCATTTACCATTTAGATTAAACAACAACTTTACAACAATAAAATTCATAATGTCACGGTTGCTTTGGACGCTCTAAAACGACTGAGAAAAGCAATCAAGACACATGGAAGCAAACATTTAGCTCTCTTTCATATCTAAATTACAAAAATTTTAATGTCTCCAACATGTTCTTTCCTATTACTACTACCCTTTAAACTAAAACCGAATAAGTCAAACTCCCTTATCATATTATTTATTTATTATTCACGTGGCCATTTTCTTATTTTCAATTTTATCACTTAATCATACCATCTAATTTTCTTTTACTACTAACTGTCATCTACTTGATCTTGCTAAAATTTATGAGCAAATTTCCATTAGCTCTATTTCCATTAGATTAATTGTTTCTCATTCCACCATAAAATTCAATACTCTATTCCCATCTCCTATTCTCCTAATCACCATTAATACTAATACCTATATAACCATTTACCATACAGTCTAAAAACATTATCACAACATTTAAATTCTAATCCACAAACAAATCAATCTCCCCAACCTGATCAATTCTCAATACTTATTAATTACATACAACTCAACATTCTCTTCTTAGCATACCACTTGTTCTATTTCATCACTACGCTCGCGCCGATTATTCTGCAAGACCATCTTATTTAACACATTTCAACATCGTTCTCTACCTAATTATATACAATTAATACAAATATATTATATAATAAAACTCGAATAAATCGAGAATAATGCACTTTTTCATTAACTATTCATTTCTCTTTGAGACCAATCGCCCATTCTCCTCAATTCATCTACCTTTAAACAAACATTGAGTCCTCTTCAAACCCCTTACCTCATTTACATTATTATTCCATGCTCAGCACTAGCTGCCACTGGCATTGACCATCAAACCCTGTTACTACTAAATTTAAATACTGATCTCTGAAATGACTCTACGAATAAAACTCCAAATTCATCCCATTTTCCATTGATTTTCCATTTCGCAACTATCTTCATTATTACCTGACGCATTATTAGTATCCGTATAAACCAATTTTCTTCAGATTAAACAACATTACAGCATTTCAATACTGTTAATCTACAAATAAGCAATCTCTAACTTCCAATTTTCATTTTGTTACCACATCACCTGTCCCACTCTACCACCACGCCTGCGCTGATTATTCTGCTAGTCCACTTTCAATTATTATTTTGTTGAAACTACATTTCAACATTTTATCTACTTAATAATACTGCTAAGTCAAACCCTCTCAACTCTAACACATCCTGCCACATTTTAGAGAAGGAGAGATATAATTTACTATGAAATGCGAGCTTAACCATCCCAGAAGCTATAAGATATTAATTCCAACGTTTACATACTCAAACTCTTTTTAGAGAAAATTCAAACAATACATTAAGTCTTCCACCAAGTAACTCACTTGAAGCACCATTTAAAAACTGCTATATGAATAACAATAACTAGAATAATAAGGTACAAATAGACAGAATACAAACTAATAGTTCATTATTTTACTCAAGAAAAGGCAAACTAGAAAAAAGAAATCCAACAAAATATAGATTAGGCTAGGATAATTGAGGAAAAAAAGTTTGAGTTAGGTAATATACAATACATGTTGAGCCTTATTCACCTAAAAGTACCATTCAAACTACTAGTAGACAGATACAATAATAAAAAGCACAATTAAAGACAAATTTCAATTTAAAACCAACAGAAGACAATTAAGACACGAAATATCAAATTAATGCATGCACTAGAGATCTCTATCACAAACTGTGAACGTTGGAATTATTCTTCATCCTTCTGTAATATGGTATTGCCAAAACAAAATATATATCTCGGATTCACTGAAAGCAACCCCAAATAAGTAATCCCTACAATTACACAAGGGTCACGGGTGCTTGATTTTAAATGACTGAGAAAAGCAAACTGATACACCTGGGTGCTAATACATGACAAAGACTGAGGATAATGAGGATACACATACCAACACTAACAAAAACTAATCAATTCTCCTCCATAATATTATACTGTTCAGATTTCATCGATTCTATTCATCTGAACACTAAGCAAACTATATTTGTCAATCTTTTTGTCTTTTTCAACATACTTTTGAGTTACTCAACCCACCAGATATGAGTAATCTTCTCTTCCAGAACTATGAGCAAATCCTAATCAACAACAAATCAAACCATGTTCAATCATCATATCTCTTATCTCATACCACTTCCAAACATATGTATCTATTGATACTCACCCCCACTGAGGATACTAGCCAACACTAATCGAACTAATTAATCTCCACCAGATTTCAAAACTATATTTGTCAATTTTTCGTCTTACTCAAATCCTCCAGATATGGGTACTTCCTCTATGACCAAAAATCAACTAACAACGATACTAGAACCACGTTCAATTATCATAGCTCTTATCACTCTCTCCCCAATCATGCATCTACTGAAATTCACCACCTTAATTATATAATAAAAAAAAACCCACCTAACTCTATGAAGAGTACCACAATCTCATCTTTAGAAAAATTACTTCCACTGAGAAACTGGGCGAGTCCTCTCATGAAGCTCCTAATAACCCGCCAACCTATTTTGTCTAGTTTTCGCTTTGTTAATATCCACGACCTCCAGAAATGTATGGTTTAATAAAACTCCACAAAAAAAAAAAAACAATAATCTAGACCAGTAGTTTCCTATATTAATACACCTACAGGTAAACTATCAAAATTTTATCTAATAAATTCAAAAATCTATCAAAATTTTCACCAGAAGGTAGTTTAAAAGTTCCAAAGATTTAATTGACAAATTATCTAAAATAAACAGCACAGAAAATATGAAATTAATATCTTTGATGTAGAAAATATGTACCCTAGCACTCCAGCAAAGAATGTTTACCCCTAGTTGGCGAGTCACTTCTAAAAATAAAGTTAACCCCTCTTAATTTCAGAAATTCAGGAGTTATTTCAATTTGCCTATCCCAAAATTACTTTAAATTGAATACAAATTATATTTTCAAAATTCACGTTTACCGATGGGATCACCTTGAGCCCATTATTGTCAGATCTATTCATGAATCACCTTGAAAATGAATTTATAAAAACAAATGACCTAACAAAAACACGTCATTCTCTGGTTCCGATATGTTGATGATATTATAGTAGGATTCAACGGAACAAATATACAAATAAAATGTTTCTTGACTTTCTCAATTCAATTCACCCCAAAATAAAATCTACATTGGAAATTGAATGCAACAAAGCGATTAACTTCTAGATTTGACCATAAGTAGAGATAGAAACACATTCGACTTTAACATCTACCGAAAAGACACAAACTCATAAGCCATAATACCATATGATCCCTTCAGTCCTGATAATCATAAACTAGCAGCTCTGAAATCTACGATCAACAGAGCATTCACCATACTTTATCGAACGCCAACTTACAATCTGAAATTGATAAAATCAAAGAAATTGCAACTAATAATATTTCTGAGAATCCTAGTAAACAAACTAACTGAAAAAAAAAGAAAGCTGAAAACCATTAATATGCTTTACACTACCACAGGAAAACCTACTAATAAATTCATACATATCACTTATCTCGAGAATTATCAATCCAAATCCAAAATTATTTTCTAAACCTGATTTCAAACAACATTCTCAGGACGTCCAAACCTAGGTAAAATATTATATAATTCAAAATCCAAACTTGGACCCGAGAAAGCTTCAGGTGTTTATAAAATCTGTTGTAAAAATTGCAACGCTGCATATGTAGGTCAAACCGGTAGAAATTTTGAGACCAGATTAAAAGAACATCTGAAACCAGGTAAACGGTCCGCAGTTTATGATCATATCGAGACTGAAGAACATCATATGGATATCGTAAATTTTAAAATCCTTCACAAATGCGAGAAAGGCCTGAAATTAAATTTGCTGAAAGCGATGGAAATAACAAATCTGTTCAATATTCCCAATGTGTCCCCACTTAACACCCAAATAGAAATAAACCATTCACCACTTTTGAATATTCCATAGATTTAAAACCACGAAATACTCGTATTTTAGTCTGTACCTAACACCAGAATATGGTTTGACAACCGAAACCGGTCGTAAAATAGTATTGATAGGGTGAAGATTGGACGGAATGATTGTTTTCAATATTCATGACTGATTTATCTTATTTATTTATACGCAGTAAGAGCCTTTGATAGGGTACCTACGCTTCCTACTCAGGGTTATCCGATAGATATTTTCTCGATTATATCGTATGAAATAGTTTCGACAACAATTCGAAATATTATAATGTAATTAGATACGCTGAATCACGTGCGGATTAGTCTTAACCATCCTTGAAAAACGTTAGAATCTTATTGTGAAGTAAAACAAAAACTGTATATACTTAGTTCCTTAAGGCGCGCAAAAATCTTCATCTCGACACTCTAATCATAGATCTTTATAAATACTTTAACTCGCCGGCTTTAAAAAATTTGCACTTTAATCTATCTAACGGAAATGTGTCAACTAGCTCCTGACTATCAAGTACACAGACGACTCACTAGACTCATACCCTTACACCACATGCAAACATAACAAACATGAAACCAAAACAATAAACATAATCAGAAACCGACAAACTACCTAATAAGCATATGCAGCATAAAACCAAAATAAGCACTACTCACCACCCTAACAAAACACTATAACTATTCCTAACATATTACATACATACAATAACGAAACCTCCTCCTCCTCTTCTTATACAGGTCCCACAACAACATCATCCCCTTGGCAAAATGCTAAACAAATGGAACAGGAAAATACTGCCGACAGTACTCCCAGACAAAGTACACAAGAAGCCGGGACAAGCGGAGAATACAAGCCCAAAGTCCCCAAAACAAACAAAAGGATAGGATATGACCCATCCCTACAAAAAAGCCAGTAACACTAGCCTGAGTAAAAGGACCCTAAAAACCCCAGCCAAAAGAAAACGTCAACAGTGCAAGGCTCAACTTCGAGCAGTTCATGGGAACCTATAGCTCAGGAAGGGTGGCAAGATTCGGGGTCACCACAGAAGAAACTCAGACCTATTTACGGTCCCTGAACTATTCTTCTAGCACTGCGTGCTGCCGACCTCCGCATGTCCAAAGGCATAGCTCTAGGATTCAGAGGAAAGTTCGGCAGGATAAATGAACTGCTGGTACAGAGACCAGCAGTTAGGAAGGTATTAAGCCTCAAAGATAAAGGAAGGTACATTCTTTATATGATCACCAAAGAGGTATCATATGGAAAACCAACCTATGAAACTATGGGACACACTACAACCCTAAGGGAAATAACAGGAAAACTAAGAATAAAGAACCTAGCTATTCCCACTATAGGTTGCGGGCTGGACCGCCTGGACTGGAAGGTGGTCCGCAATATGCTGGAAGTAATATTCCAAAACACGGATACGAGAATTCTGGTATGCCTCCACAACCCCGTAAGGGGAAACTCAACCATACCTAAGATCTGTCTCTTCCATCAAAAGGACAGTGCAGGTATGGTAACAACTGCAAATTCAGACACTAAACAGGATAAGAAGAAAGAAATAACCCACCTCAGCCCACCGGATATATTCAACCCAAACAACGCGACAGGACGACCTCCAACGACCTAATACTTTAAGCACTCAAAGTAACCCACAAAACAGACAATAAAACATTCAATTAAACAAAGCTCTTTCTTCAAACCCTCCTCACTCACAAAGACACCTTAATCAAACTCAACACTACTACATAAACACAACAATATCCAAATCCGGTTAATATACACACATAATAATACTCACTCACCTTACCCGACCGGGCAGTAACAATATTATAATATAAAACGATAATAACTAAACCATTAGGATAGGTAAGACCCCACCTCCTCCCTCCTTACCTCCTATCACCCTCTAAAAAAATCTGATTTCAGGTAAACGACCCAACAAACGGGATGTGCCTGCACTGCCCAAACAGGAAATGAAAAGGAAAATGGAAACAGATCATAACTCTAAAAATAGTTACGGAGCAGAGGAGGGATACTCAGCCCGGTAGGCGTAGTGTGCAGCGCAGGCACCAACCGACCGAAATCAAGCGACTGCGTAGCCTCACGGAGCCCCTGAGCCGTGGAAGCTTCTATCACTACTCGGGATGAACAACCAGAGATACCAACACAAAAGAGGAAAAGACAAGAAGAGGCTGGCCCAACGGACCCAACAAGAAAATGAAAAAGTCTCCAGAACCTGGAATACACGGTAATCGATCAGAGTGTAGGCAAAAAAGACAGATTATTTTCAGGAATATAAGGAGAAACACCGAACTGTCCTACATAAAGACACAAGGAATCAAGTACAACCCAGACATAAAAGCCGCTCAAGGAAGAATGGGAGCAAATGCTGAAAACAG
>JARTUT010001149.1:0-20141 GCA_030674115.1 Micraspis discolor
TACATTGAGGCTTTTTCAAGCTCACATGTTACAAATACAGTGACAATCATATCTAAAATGTATAACTGTCCAACAACTCATCTTAAAACTTAGTAAAATTAAAATCATATTCATCATGTTGTGAACGCTGTCAATTAGAATTAATCTAATAATGGAAAACCTGTTATCTACTAAAAAACTAATCAAATCACCGCAATTTGATACTACCTCTCTACACTTGCCATCTTGATCACTCACATTCAACATAAGCGAAAACGAACGAAAACTCATGTACAAACCTAAGCCCCTACACACTCTTACTCGAAACTACTGACCTAGTGAACTGAACTCTGATAATCAAAGTGTAAACACACGTAATTCAATTCTCATATACCCCCTCCCCAAGTGTATCTTGGCCGACTTACGGCCGGTTTCTGAAACGATGATCATCATAGAAATCAACTAATCAGCTGTTAAATCTATGGTCAACTGCCATTTGAGTTGCTGAAAGGATAGTCAACTAGGTTAATTTGACCACGCTGTCAGTTGACACAGTGGTCAAATATTTCAGGTAAATTGTATGTCAATCGTCATTTTGAGTTTCCGAAACGCAAATTAAGGCTAAATCAGTGGTCAAACTAGTGTCAAAGAACTTGTCAACTAATCGGTGTTGTTTGGCGAATTAACTTGAAAGAAATCTTGTTTATGAATGAAATCTATGTATTTTCCAAGGAAATCTTAATTTTATCGGTATGTATGAAAATAATTTAATATTTATATAATAATATATAATTTTTTATGAAAAGGCATTTATTTTTTTCCAATTTTGCGATGTAATATGATTTCGTTAATAATTTAGTTATCTCTGAAAAACAAGCATTTTTGCAACAATTGGTGAATCTATTTTTTATTGTAGATAATAATTATGGATATCAGCTTGATATAAGCATGTCTAGTAATTCTAGCGAAGATGAGAACCCAGGCCACGAACTCTTAGGAGAAGAATGAACTCTTTTTGATTTCTACAATGATGTGGAATTCAAAAAAATAGGTATAGACTGTCCAAGGATATTATAACATTACTTCTGAATATGATAGAGGATAAAATAAAGCCCTTAACATCAAGGAACAAATCAGTTACTGCCTTGGAACAAGTACTTCTAACAATAAGCTATTTTGCAACACGAGCATTCCAAATATCAGTAGCTGACCATATAAGGGTCCATAAAACTACAGCATGTAGAATAATTAAAAGTATCTAGAGTCATTGCTGAACTTCGACCCCAGTTCATATCTATGCAAGAACAGAGGATGAACGGAATAGAATCAAATCAGAATTTTATTCTATAAGTTCATTTCGAACGTGATTGGATGTGTAGACTGCACACATATAAAAATACAGTCACCTGGAGGTCCACAAGGTGAGCTTTTCAGAAATAGAAAGGATACTTTTCTCTTAATCTTCAGGTGATTTGTGATCCGCAGGAATTATTTATTGGAGGACAGTGGCTACCCTTGTCGCTCATATTTATTGCCATTTCTGAGGCCATCAACTCCCAGTGAGCAAGCGTACAACAGAGCACAGATCAAAACGAGGAATACTGTTGAAAGAACATTTGGTGTCTTGAAGAGACGTTTTCCTTGTTTGTCTATGGGAATTAGGCTGAAAATGGAGACAACCATGAATATCATAGTGGCATGTTGTGTTCTGCACAATTTGGCATTAGTTCATAATGAAGACGTAGCAGACTTTGATATCGGAGAGAACTTCCCAGATGATCCCCCAAATACTTCTACAAATGATGAAAATATATCAGTCAGATCTTTGTTAGTATCAACACATTTCAATGTTCAATAATAATTGTGGAAGAAGACTCGGATCAAAGGTCATACAATCCGTCACAAAAATCCTATGAAGTAAAAAGTAGTGCGTTGAGGAACAGTTGTTACAATAGCTCAAATAAATTTATATTCTAATCTGCTCTTATTTATAGACTGAAAACATTCTATAAATCCAATTACACCAAATTTCATTTCATTGTTTTTACTTCTGTGTACTGTGATAAAATAATAAAATTGGATGATGTATGAACAAGGTTGTTTGCTCAATTATTTTGAATACTTCAAATTAAAACGATATTTTTCATTTTATTGACCTATTGATGATAAATTTTTCAGTTGAAAAACAGCATCTGTATTTTAATACACCAGATACGACTTAATACACAGGTACAGTTAAGCCGCTAAACGATTCATAAATGCAATCTATCGTAAGAAACAGTTGTAAACAAGTTCAACCAGGTATTTTTTTATGGTCACTTGAGGAAAATTATAAGGGTGTTAAAATTTAAACATCAGTTATCGGATAATTTAAAAATCTTAACCACAAAACACTGATATCTTAACCTCTTTAATCACAGAATATTAGTTTTTATCGGAGAATCTGTGGTTGGACAGTCTGGCAACAGGGTCGCCTCATGTCAACTGAAAATGATCATAGATTAGTTAAATATGCACTGAACATCCTTTCGGAAACTCAAATTGATTTGACATCTCTGTCAAGATGATCGTTGTGTTAGTTGACATGAGATTTGATCATCCTTTCAGAAACTGGCCGCTAGTCTTTGAAAAATAAACAAGTCGTGGGTTGCTGTTTTGCTATTTACAGTTACTAAGAATGAAATTTTATGGTCAGAAAATCACAAAATTTATTCCATACAGTACGAATACACTCTTTTCTGAAATTGAAATAATATTCAAGTACTTATGATAATAGTCATTTGAGATTTGAGGGAGAAAATTTCAATTATTAACAGGATACGTGACAAAATTTTAAATACATAATGATTTCTCTCTATCTCAAATTTAGGATAAAAATATGAAGATGTCGGATATTAAATTACAATTTTTAATTTGATATTTGAAATAAACATCGATAATAATAAACAATTTCACCCGCCTGCCGTTTCACATAGGGACGGCCGACGGCCAAGTCTTCTCGGCCGGCCTCGCAAGTGTCTCAGTCGAGGTATTGTAGAGTTCCATTAATAAGAACTTCGAGCGACGTATGTGTTAAATGAAATCATAAACTGAAAGCTGTGGCTTGACTGGCTGAGCTGCGTTATTACCTATAAGGACAGATGCGGGAACTTGGAATAAAAATTATTTGAGGTGTTTGACCGAAATAATGTGTACTTCGACGTGTTGAGTGGAAATATGAGATATATAGAGGGCAGAGGAAAAGATACTAAGGGTATTTCTCGAGATTTAAATATTGCTATTAATTTTTCAAATAAGTTTCTCTGTTCTCCTCTGTTTTACATGTTGATTTATAATTCTCAATATCGAAAATTAATGCTGAAGGCCTAGGATTACAATATCTTTACGAAATTCATATACTCAGTGTTGTGTAGTAGGTTGCCAGAATGCTTATTATAACACAGACGATTCCATCAAATTTTATTCATTTCCTAATAAATGGTTTGAGAGAGAACGGGAGCAGATATGGATTAATAGAGTTAGAAGAGTTTGGTAAGGATATCTCTTTGATTGGAGATGTTATAATTTCATTCATTCAAACCTTTAGTAATGATGGTACTTCAAACAATGGCAACCAAACAAAATTCCATAAAATATGTAGTGCTCATTTCGTAGGAAATGCCAAAAGTAATATACCTGTGATTGTCCTTCTTATAACCCAACGATTTTCCAAAGGTTAGTTCAGTTTCAGTTATCTATGTCTGATTTCATTTTACTTATTTCAAATGTATAAAAAAGTAGATAAATCCATTATGGGGATGGAGAGATTTCAAAGAAAAAAAAGATATTGTTCAATCTTTAATTGAAAGAGGTGGTGATAATCATTCAATGCAAGTGGAAAGAGGCCAGAAGTAAAACTGATCCATATGATTCAGATGATGATATATTTTTATTTGAAAGTAATTTCATGGGCAATAATGCGGACAGAATGTCTGTCCTGGCAATTCAATCTATTATTACCATAAGACCAAATTAATTGTTGCTAAAAACGACAAATTTGTTGGTATCGCTGAACCTATCGAATGTATGGGCTTCCATGGTAATAAATCTTTAAAATGTGATTAAGAGCTGTATTTCTAGTTTGTCTTCGATATATTCAATTATCTTGTTTCAATTTTAGCTTACAGCGGTCATGGAAATTTTTAACTCAATATTTACTTTTTGATGAAAATTAAAGTTAGCTTATCATTTTGTGTCATTAGGAATTTTATTTCAACTACATTCATCGAGTTGCCAAAGAATTTTCTTCTCTTTTTGGAGAACTAGTACAAAAAACAAAAATTTTCATATTTTGGCTTCTGTTGTTGGCTTAGTTGTATTATAGATTATTAAATCTACATAAAGTGGGTTTCATAAACTGTCATGCTTGTGTGCTCTTCTACTGAATAAAAGATCTTGGATAGCAGAAAGGTGAATACTTGTTTCCTGAATTTTTTAGCTTGCAGACTCCTCACCCCATCAGGAAGTTTGTTGTATAGAGTGGGCGCACTGAAGTCAGGAAATCGCTGGGACTTTTTGTGTCTCACAAAGTCCTTTCTGATGGCAGTTTATTTCTGGTGTCATAATTGTGAACCTCGGACTGTGTTGTAAAGTTCTCCAGATGTGTATGAACATATACCAGGCACTCCAGAATGTACAGTGAAGGAAATGTGAGCAATCGGAGATCTCTGAAGACATGCTTACAGCAGTCAGCGTGATACCCAGTCCGCCCAAAACTCTGACTGCCCGTCTCTGTATTCCAAATATTGTTCCAGCATGAGAGCAGCAACCCCACACCAGTACTGTATTCATTCGATTATTAAGAACACATAACTTGATTTTGATATGTTTTTTATTAACACTGTTTGACACAACTGATTACACACTTAGTGGTTGGTTTGAGGACACTCGACGTAGGAATACTTGATAATTTAACAATTTTGCAGAACGAAAGGAAATTTATGTATCAGCACAGTGAAATGAATAAGTGGACTGTATTGGAATGCGTGATTGAATTTGAAGGCGTAAATGAATGAGAATGAGTGACTGAATCTGAATGATTGACTGACTCGGAATGCGAATGCTAGACTTGAATGCTTGACTGAATAAGAATGATCTTACTGACTTGGAATGCCTTTTTTGGATACTTTCCGACTATTAATGCGACAGGGATGACTCCCTCTTCGAGGGCTTTTAGAATGCCCATATATGGTCACATCGGTGTACGATTTTTCGTGAGTGAAACCAAAGACCATATATGGTATTGTATTCTTGGAAGTTTAAGGGAGATTGAACAAAGGCGGCACCAGGATATTTGTCGCCAGCTTGAATTCTTGGAGGTTTGACGCCTTTTAAATGTGGTGTACTCCGTATCTTATATGCGATTCAACCAAAGCAAAGTACATGCAGACCTCAACACCGCTGTGGACAAGGAGCATAAAGGACTCTCAGCGCAATTATATTGCTGCTCAGTTTGGTAACCAGTTGGTCGACATGCGAGTGACGCATCAAGGAATACACTCAAAAATCTGATAGGGGTGTTCTTTTCAGATCGGTAATTGAGACTTTTCAAGCTATGGAATAAGGGAATATTTCGAAGGGCACAAATCAGCACAATTTTTTTTTAATCAAAGTTGATTCCTTTAGTTCTTTAATGATGCTTTTGGGACCAACTTGCTGATTCTTCGCTTTGTTCAGCTGAAAATTGAGATTCCCTGTTGAAGTTTTATTGGCAACACCGCCAGCCAGTCACACAACCGGTACATCATCCACTGCCGTAACAAGGCGAGCTTATGTTGCAATTACGTCCATCGTTCGTAGAATATACGCCCGCATAAAAGGCACATCAAACAATCCGCCCTCGTATTATCGCGGCTCTTTTTATTTTCCGAATAAACACCGCGTCCGAACAATAACGCTCTTCCGTGACGTTCCATTTTCGCAATATACAGAGGACCTGGAAGTGTGCTGTTAACAACTGCGAATGAAACACGGTTACGGCCTTCCGATGGCCCTTTGAGCCCGGGCTCCAGTTATTAAAAACGTACTAGTGTTGTTTGTATGTGCCGTTAACATTATCTGTTGTCCGGCAACTCAAAGGTAAATTAATAATAAAAGTTGCCGTTATGTGACCGAAAGGAATTATTGGCCGAGATGCCTTGCAGGCTGTTGCTGCTCGTTTACGAGGCCAGAACGAAAACGTTGCAGAAAAAATTGAACTAAGGAAATCCGAGGATTGAATGGTGATTTTGCGTTCAATCACCGAACATTGTGATTAAACTTAACTAATCCGTGTCCAAATGTATCTTCAACAAGTGGATCTCCAGAACTCCGCAACAGTGACGGCTTCGGTAGTGCCGACGTTGCTGCGGACGAGTAGATGGGCCTCGTCTTGAATTACTCCACAGTCACGTAATTAATCACATGAGTATCCCCACTGTACCAAGGTCTTCTTACAGCGAGTCTATTAAGTGTTCTCCACATATTGTAAGGTAAGTGGGCTCCAGGTGATATCTTTTCTTTGCCGGTGATGTTGTCTCCGGTGGATTTTTTCCAGAGTTCTTCTATTTTCCTTCAGGTGGTCTGGTAATTGGTTCACTGGTTTTCACTCTTTCTTGATTTTAATCGATGATGGTATGGTATATATCCATGAAGAGGGTGTCTTCTTCAGCTATGACTTCTCTTCGAATTTATGGTAGAGCACTACCAACTATAGGGTGTACCTTTTCTAGAGGGCTTGGTTTTAGGCATCCAGTTATTATTCTTACTGTCGCATTTATAGTCACATCTTCTTCCTTCGAATGTACAAAATTTCTCCACGTTCGGGCGGCATATTCTGCTATAGATAGACATAGGGCAGTTGCTGATGTCCACAAAGTTTCAGGTCTGGCACCCCATAATGTACCTGTTAGTTTCCGGATTATGTTATTCCTTGCCATAACCTTCATCTTGGTGTCTTTGCAATGGATTTTATAGGACAAGGTTTGATCTAGTTTGGCATCCAGGTATTTTGGTGTTTAACAGTTTTCTAGTTGTTCACCTTTCCATATAACATCAAGTTTTCTAAGAGTAGATAATGCGGTGAAATAAGATATTGAGGAAAGATAATGGGTTAAACCGCAGGAATGCAGAAAAATATGGGAAACGTATGGAATGTACTTGCCGACACGTGTTTCTGCTTATTGGCTTCTTCAGGGCAAGGCAACCAAGAAACCTGGATATGGATGGAAATAAATACTAAAAAAAATATATATACACGACAACAGATGACCACAACAGGAGCGAGCATCCAATTTGTGGCTTCAACCCTAGATACCTCCAGTTTTGGAGGCTAAACCGAGCATCGCCACGATGGAAGCATAAGCAACCTGTGTGATGCGACCAAAACCCAAGGATACAATCAAATTCATCATTTCCCATATTTTCTGCATTCCTGCGGTTTAACCCATCATCCTTCTTCAATATCAAGTTTTCTTACTGCCTGGTTGTTTCTTAGGTGGAAAGCACACACTTGGGTCTTAGTTGAATTTGGTTTTAGATGATTTCTCTGTAGTAGATTGACATTTCTGATAGGGCTTGTGTTAGAGCTCGTTCTACTTCTCAAACTTGTTTTCTGGTGCAGTTATTGCTGTGTCGTCCGCGTCCGTCGGAAAGTGGAACGTCATTGGTATAGATGTTGTATAGATTGCAGAAAGAACACTTTCTTGGGGTAGCCCATTCTTTTGAATTCGCCATCGACTTTTCTAAATTCCCAGTGTTACATGGAATCTTCTGTTTTTTAGGATACATTTGATGAATCCTGTAAGTTTCGTCAGATAGTATACTTTCTTCATTAATTTTTTATGATAAACTGTATCGTAAGCAGCACATAAATCAATAAATACTACACCGGGTATTTTCTTAACTTCCTTAACATCCTCAATATGTTGGGCAACATTGAGGATCTGAGTACAGTATGACATTCCAGGTCTGAATCCAGCTTGTGCTTTTATTAACTATTCATCGGTATATGGTGTCATTCTGTTAAGAATTAAGCGTTCTAGTAGTTTATAGGTTAGTAGGTGACACAGTAACGATATGGGTCTATAACTGGTTGGATTATCTGGTGTCTTCCCCGATTTCAGTAAAGCAACAACATTCCACCTACAATTTCATTGTTTCATTCCCAAAATATTTAATTTTTTCTGCCTGAATTTAATCTAGACCAGCAGCTTTATTAGTTTTCATTTGTTTCTTACCAAACTTGAGTTCGTTTAATGTTAGGGGTTCTCTTCATTAAAATTTCGTTTCAATTTTGTCCCGTTCACTTCAATTCCAGCCGAATTTTCAGTGAAAATCATATCTAGAAAATAAGACATAGGATTGACGTCAAATTAGGTAATAACATCCAGAAAGACCAACTGACAATTACTTCATATGCCACATTTACTTGTGCCCCCAGGGACGTCAGTAGATACTCAGCCTAATAACTAAAATAAAAAAAAAAAAACAACCAAACATGAGAATCTTTCATACTTCTACAGAATTATCTACATATTGACAAGAAAATATTTCACTAGTTATCTCTGACTTGCACCCCCCATGGGGAGCTGAAATAACGGCTTAATGATTATTCAAACAGATACGAATATCTCTATCTATAAAATCTATATAATTGTGTATACAGGGTGAGTCTTTGACCACTGCGTTAATTTTACGTCAAAAGAAACACTTTCTTCCTATAACATTTTTCCAAATTTGGCCCCGTTCAAAAGATATAGGATGTTGAAATTTCATAAAACAATTGCATTTTCACCTGTAATATTCAAACGACAATATCAATTGAAATGATCTCCTGTAGAAGGTTTTTGATAACAGTCATGCATATTTTGGCATCGTTAGATTCATTCCATTTCTTGTGGGTTTCTCACTACTACTCTACAGATTGGTTAAATGGCATGAAAAACAAATATCGTTGAACTAAAGGTCCGTATCTTGTACTTCCTGGAATCATTAGTCTTTTTGCAGATAAAAATAATTCTCCATCTTTCCTCCTAAATTGCACCATTCTTGAGATATTTGAAGTTGAAAGGAATTAAATCGATATAATTTTGTCCAAATTTTCTGATTTTCCCAAATCCAACTCTGTGCTGAAATGATTCAATAACAAGATTTGTTCAATGTTGCCATATTTTATGTCTATATTAAATATTTTTTCAAAAGGTTGGGAAATCTCTCCAGTCTATGGTTCCACCACTAAAAACTAATAGATGAAATTAACCACTGAACAATTTTTGTCTTACATTCACTAATAAATCTGAATTGCCATTTGCTGTATTCATTATTAATGATGTCTAGCACCTTGTTTAATATTTAATCCAGAGTAATATTCCATAAGAAATAGAGAAAAGATTTCTTTCACTAACATAGATACTTCGGTATATTCTCATGACCGTTGAAATAGGTAATGTATTTTCTGTCAGGACCTGTTGAATTGAAGACTTGTCTTTATGAAGAACTGGTTCTTTATAGCTTCAGACTTTCAGGGTCCATCAAATTATATCTATTCTAACATAGGAATGCTTCAAATTAAGATCATATGAGTTTTAAAATCTTCGAATCCAGTCTCCTTGATTTATTTTGTAGGTTTATAGTTTTTTCACATATTTATTTCATACACCGATTCAACCTGGTACCTACACGAACTTAGGAGATAATAGAATTTGACTTAGTTTTAGTATTTCTGAATGTTTTTTATGATGCATGGTTAATTAAAATTCAATCAATATTGAAACTGGAAGTTATAGGTTCATAAACAAGAAAGATTAGAATAGAAATGTATTTTCTGACCATAATCATTTCATACTGAATTGAATAATTTCAAACTATCGAAATTATTATTATTATTTTATTATAATATTTTCCACATTTTTTAAATAACTGTTAACAGTTTCAAAAAGAATCAAAACAACACAGAACACTATTTTATTGGGAACAACCCACCACAGAGACGTTATTATAACATTTCAATGTGGTAATAATTCACTCTAGTTATTCTGAGAAAAATTATAACTGAAGATCGATAATGATTACAGATATTATCTTTCATTTAAAAAAAACTTTGCAATTATTAATTTTTCTCTCTCCTGGGGTTCGGTAATAAATTAATATTCAATGGTAAGGTATTAAAATTTGACATAATCTATGAATAACTATTATTCAATATTTCTGTTTTTGTTCACATAATTGAAACAGATATTCTGATTATAAAAACCAAAAATTTGTTCAGTAATTAATTATAGTCTAAACAGAATAGATTCTTACTAACGGAAAAACACGTAGTTGGTTTTTCAGAATCAAATGTAGGTGATCAAACCTAATTCCTTCAAGCAAATATAATTGCACTCCTAAATCTGAGAATACTTGTAATCTATTCAAGTAATTTGTTATTGGGATTCAGTAGAGAAAATAATCATCAAGCAAAGTAACATCACTGTAAAATAATTATTCGTAGTGAAAAAGATTGCCATATTTTTAACAGTCTCATAGACCTGTTCACTGGTCTCTGTCAAGAGAAGAAACTTAAATAATATCAGTGTTTGGAAAATCATAGATGATATTTTCTGGCTTTGAGTGAAAAAAAGCAATGTGACAACCTCTTGCCTTGGAAGTTTTTCATAGAAATGATGGTTTTCATGATTTGGAAATCTTAAGAAGAAAATTACAAATGTATGATGATAACATCCAATAATTCTGAGGTTTTTGGGAATTTCTCACTGGGAAGGGATGGTTTATAATCTTGAAGTAGAAAGAATTTATAGTAAACAGCAAAAATATGTTTATGGTGTTGAATTTTTTACCAGAAAATCAGTATTTTGTATCTTCCTTCTGGATATGGACCTAATCGGATGAAACATGAGTGAGTGAATCATTTCTTATAGGAAAATAATGTTTTTAAACAATTCAGATTCAATAGTGGATGCTGTGGAAAGTATTTTTCATTCAAACTATACTGGACTACAGAGGGGTATTTGCCCAATGTGAAAACTTAAAATGCTTATAACTTTTCAACGCAGCTGAATATAGAAAAACCGTAATGGAAAAAGTGTTTCTTTTGATCTCAAGAACCTATGGTTAAAATTAACGCAGTGGTCAAAGACTCACCCTGTATAGACAGAAGAATAAATACCAAATTTTGTGTGGATTCTATCTCTAGTTCTCGAGATATTCGTATATATTTGAATAATCATTAAGCCCATATTAGAGCATCATCTGATGAAACATGAGTGAGTGAATCATTTCTTAGAGGAATAGTGGATGCTGTGGAAGGTAATTTTCATTCAAACTAAACTGGACTACAGAGGGGTATTTGCCCAATGTGAAAATTTGAAATGCTTATAACTTTTTAACGCAGCTGAATATGGAAAAACGGTATGGGAAAAAGGTGTTTCTTTTGATCTCAAGAACCAATGGTTAAAATTAACGCAGTGGCCAAAGTATATGAACTTCAGTTCAATATTCCCACCAGCAGCTTTTCGAAGAAACAACAAAACATTTGATGTTAATAACTAAGCGTAACGAAGGATATGAATAAAACTCAAAACAAAATTCATGTTGTCCAATCTTTCAAAATTGACAAAATGGCCATAATCACGTCAATTTCCTATGCGATGCAATATTTAACATATCATTTCCGACGCTACCCCGGCCTCGATTGATCAAAATCGCAGTTTGTGTCGAACAAACAGCAATCGCATAATGGCGCCGGTCCCGATACCCCCATCCCGGCTCAAAGCAAGCTCAAATAGTCGAAAATGAGTTATTGGGGACCCTTTGCCCCCAGCGCGAGAGGACCTTTCCACAAATCATCGACTACACACATATTGTACGCACTTTCGGATATAATGCCGATTCGTTCTCGATTTATCGGTTCCACTTGTTTGTTTTGGCCCGCGGAATTTGTTTTCTTTGTGAGGTTTTCGTGTTTCTATTGTTGTTTTGTGCATCGTCCGGCCCGCGTTGGAATTGTCCGTCGGCCATCTCTCGAAATGTTTTGTTTGTCTCCTCTGAACCGGGCGCTGTTGGGATGTAATTGTTGGGTAGGACCGCCATTGTGCTGTCAGTGAATTATGTGAAAAGGTGACGGAGGTGGGATAAATTGATTGGTGATGATGTATCGGGGACGAAGGGTGTGTGTTAAAAATTGCAAGAATTTTTACCCTACAACTCGACCTACTCTACGCTCATGAATTATCTAATCAGCTCAAAAAAAAAAAAATCATGTGTGATTTCCTCAATTTTAATTCGTTGAATTTTTTTTCAATTCAATTATCTTCGAACTCCTCGTAACAAGTGAACCTGGTTGTGACAGTGGTCTATATTGCGACTTTTTACAGTGTTATACAAAAGACTTTTCTAATTATTTTTACAATCAAAGACATTATTTTCTCTGCTCAAGGCATCTATAATCCTCTCTGAAAGGTATAGTACAGTTTTCTCAAATACATGAATCCTTTCAGCACGTGCACTCGTGAAACTGCATGACTTTATATGTCCTTTAAACATCTCGTTCATCTCATTACTTTTCCACTCAAGTTTCACTCCATATTACATTCTCGACACCTCTAATTCATGTTTTCAGTCATATTTTTCATATTCTAAAATATTCTACGTCCAACCACGTGCCAATTTCAGCTATCTTTTTCATATCTGTTCTTTTACAAATCACCCCCCTACGTTAACACTGAATTCCTTAATTTACTGCCAGATTCACTTGTAATTTACTCATTTTCACTCACACATATTTCACTCAACTTTTAGACATGTTCATCTCTTTATGATTAGACTTCTCAGGCCTTATAAGTTTCAGATATCTGTACGTGCCATGCTGGGATTATCATGGTATTCTGCAACCAGGATGTTCTCAATATTCATTCAAGACTTCTCGATAAGAAATATAGTTACCAGAACCTTTGTTAGACCTGGTTGGAGAAATCACCTGATGATTCTACATTGATATTGCACCTCGAATACTTAAGTATACACTCTAACGACTCCTTTTTCAACCTCTCAGTACTTATATTGCCTGATATCATTATTGTTCTCAACTAATCATATTATATCACCTCAAATAATAGTGTTGTCACTTTAGTTCAAGTTTATGATAATTTTCTCTACATCTCACATCTCTTATTGTACAAATATTTCATCTCAATTCTTGAATTATCATTGGAATTCTTCTGCTTTAATATAATTACTATTACTGTAAGCGTTGATCATTCTATGATAGATCTCTCAATTAAGTTAGTATGATACAAATGCTTTCTTAAAAACTAATCAATTCCTCAACTGCTCTATATTTTATATACCTGTATCTCGTCTCAAGCCTCAATTCATACAATTCAAACTGATCAACTCTTCATAGATAATTATGTATTTCTACTTCTGTTTTTGTGATAGATGCGACAGGCTATCACTGTAAACGTTGTGAATCGTAATTATTATTTTTCTTTAATCGCTCTGAAAGTCTGTCTTATTGTATTATACACCTCAACATCTCAATTTATCAATAAAACCTTTTGTTTTTCTGATAGTAGACAGTTTGAAATAAATTCAAACTTTATCACTGTAAACTTTGTGTTTATTTGATATATGGCGCCTCTACTCTTAATATTCTTGACTTGAATAATTTAGGCAACCCACATTACTCGATCTAGTCTAGCTGATAACGCGTTTTCTCAAGTAAACACAAGGTTAAGACTTTTCTATTGTGAAATACGATTTTCTCAAGATAACTTCTCAATTATTATCACACTCAATGTTTTCTATATAACTACCCCATAATTGTCAACTCTGTTTAGATGTAGTTGCTTTATAAAGATTTTAACCTCGTGCGAGTACCTATTTATTTTGTGAATGTGAACATTGTAAATAAACATTTTATTTTACCACCTCTAGCTCCATCGTTTGGTAACAGTCCTCTTTTTAGTAATCGCCAAAAATTTCAACATCCATGTATGTGTATGAAGGAAATTCACATTTTTTTTACGAAAGGACCAATTCAGGCATTGTTAATTGTGTGTCCTTATTGTCTAAAAAAAATAAAACTAAGATTGTGTTGAATGATTGTTTGGGCTATTACCATCATCTATTGTGGATGTAATGTTTTCCGACGTTTCGATAGACATCTTCTATCTTTATCAAGGAGAAAAGTAAGAAACCTTTTGAAAATTATCAATTTTCAAAAAGTCAATATGACAGAAGTCATGAAAGAAAAATGAACGATGTTATATACTCATCTGTGATATGATGATCTTTTTAAGTTGGATCGAACTATCGGCGTCCAAACTTCTGGCAGATCTATAGATGGAGCACTTATGGAATCTGGTGTTATTTTCATAAATGCTGCTTCTTTGATTTTTCTTCTTGCAAGTTTTTCTTCTTTGGATATTATTGATGCTTCATCCCATTTTTATACGATGATTCTCATCTACAGCATATTGGACCAACCTGGATTTGTCGCTGTCTAGTACTCGTAGAAGCTTCTGATGTTCTTTTATTCGTACATTCAGAGGTCGTTTAGTTTCTCCGATGTAAGATTTTCCGCACTGCAAGGTAATTCATATATGCAGTTCTTTGTCCTTTGTGTCTCATTATTAGAGCTTAACTTTTGTAAGTTTAGTTCTGATAGTGTCTTGAGTTTTGAATGCAGTTGTTATGTTGTATCTATTTCCCATTCTTCTCATTTTCTCCGACAAACCTTTTACATAAGGAATTACAGTTTTAATGGTCTGATTTTATATCTGTTGGGTTCAGGTTGACTTTCTCTTGTTCGTTTAGCTTTTTCTTATATCTTTTGGGGTAGCCATTTCTTCTAAGAGTTTTCGAGATGTTATTTATTTCATCATTTTGGTCTTCTTCAGTGCAACAAATATTTATTGCTCTATCAAATAAACATTTTTGCTACTCCCAATTTAGTGTTTAGCTGGTGGTTTGAATCAAAATGTAGATATTATCCTGTGTTCGTTGGTTTTTTATACACAGTGATTTTTGGGATTCCATTTTGTTTATGTACGAGTACATCTAAGAATGGAAGTTGTCTGTCCTTCTCGATTTCAATTGTGAATTTAATTGATTCCTCTTGATTGTTTAGATATTGAAGGAATCCATCTATAGTGTCTCTTCCATGTTGCCAAATAATGAAAGTATCATCTACATATCTTTTCCACAGTTTGGGTTTAAGTACATATTTTCTAATGCCTTCTGTTCGAAAATTTCCATATATAAATCAGCTAAAATTGGTGATAGTGGTGAACCCATGGCCATTCGAATTCTTGTTGATAAAAGATGTCTTCAAATTGGAAATATGTTGTTTCAATACAAATAGAAAGCATTTCCATAATTGCATTCACGCTTAGTGTAGTTCTATGTACTTAAACCCAAACTGTGGAAAAGATATGTAGATGATAATTTCATTATTTGGCAACATAGAAGAGACACTATAGATGGATTCCTTCAATATCTAAACAATCAAGAGGAATCAATTAAATTCACCATTGAAATCGAGAAGAACAGACAACTTCCATTCTTAGATAATACTCGTACATAAACAAAATGGAATCCAAAAATCACTGTGTATAAAAAGCCAACGAACACAGGACAATATTTACATTTTTGATTCAAACCACCAACTAAACACTGAATTGGGAGTAGCAAAATGTTTATTTGATAGAGCAATAAATATTTGTTGCACTGAAGAAGACTCAAAATGAAAGAATAAATAACATCTCGAAAACTCTTAGAAAAAATGGCTACCCTAAAAAAAAGATATTAGAAAAAAGCTAAACAAAGGAAAGAAAGTCAATAATATCCAAGAAGAAAAACTTGTAAGAAGAAAAATCAAAGAAGCAGCATTTATAAATAACACCACAGATCATAAGTACTCCATCTATAGATCTGCCAGAAGTTTGGACGCCGATAGTTCGATCCAACTTAAAAAGATCATCATATCACAAATGAGTATATAACATCGTTCATTTTTCTTTCATGACTTCTGTCATATTGACTTTTTGAAAATTGATCATTTTCAAAAGGTTTCTTACTTTTCTCCTTGATAAAGATAGAAGATGTCTATCGAAACGTCGGAAAACATTACATCCACAATAGATGATGGTAATAGCCCAAACAATCATTCAACACGAGCTCCATCATCAACAATATCTCGTCATCAACTAAAACTAAGATTGTTTCCGTGTGTAAGATCTATTCACATTATCGAATGCTTTTTTCCCAACCAGTATAGAGATCCCATTCCGAAAACGGG
The DNA here is from genome assembly GCA_030674115.1 of Micraspis discolor. Classification (NCBI taxonomy): domain Eukaryota; kingdom Metazoa; phylum Arthropoda; class Insecta; order Coleoptera; family Coccinellidae; genus Micraspis; species Micraspis discolor. The sequence continues at coordinate 16,298 of JARTUT010001149.1, forward strand.
ATACCAAGACCATTAGCCTACCGGTTCCCAAGGCACCCGTCGCATCCGCCATTCGCTCGCGCATACAGTTGCTAATTAATCATCTTCGCGAATCTCGCCATCCGGATTCCGTCCGGTGATTAATCAAAACCATGATTATAACTTGTCGTCCGTATTGCCGTACTAACACACCCCTAACGGTAGTCGTTCGCCATTCAAGGAACTTATGGACGATTGTCTCCCAGTTTCCAGACTTCAGTGGACCTAATTAATTTTCCTATCTTCGTGGGTATCTTCACGCTCACGTGGAGCAAAAACGACTGATTAGACAGGGAGAGTACAGGTTTTGCCCGGTCGTAACTGATATTGCTCCAGTTATGTCGCTTTACGGGCTATCAATTTGGCGCTTGGACGTGCTGGAAGTTCACCTTTGAGGATAGATCGATAATAGACGTATTTTCAGTATTTTCAGAAACATATACAGGGTAAGGCTTTGACCATGCATTAATTTTAACCATAGATTCTTGACATCAAAAGAAACATTTTCTTCCAATAACATTTTCCAAATTTTCCAAACAAAAGATGTTGAAATTTCATCAAAAAATTGCATTTTCACCTATAATATTCAAACGACAATATCAATTGAAATTGAAATGATCTCTTGTAGAAGGTTTTTGATAACAGTAATACATATTTTGGCATCAATAGATTTATTCCATTTCTTGTGGGTTTCTCACTACTACTGTACAGATTGGTTACATTACACGAAAAACAAATATCACTTGAACTAAAGGTCCGTATCTTGTACTTCCTAGAATCATTAGTCTTTTTTGCAGAAAAAATCATTCATCATCTTTTTTCCTAAATTGCACCATTTTTGAGATATTTTAAGTTGAAAGGAATTAAATTGATATAATTTTGTCCAAATATTCTGATTTGCCCAAATCCAACTCTGTGCTGAAATGATTCAATAATCAAATTTGTTCAATGCTGCCATATTTTATGTCTTTATTAAATATTTCTACAAAAGTTGGGGAAATCTCTCCAGTCTATGGTTCCTAACTACACCAAAAAAAAATGTAACTAATATTCATTTCATTTATTTCATTCATTTATTTCATTTACCACAACACAATCTTCCATTGAGATATGGCTTAAAAATATTTATTCGTCTCTACGCAATAATTCATTTCGAACTTGCAATAAATATTCCTTTAATTCTACTTTCCATATATTAACGATTATACACTGTAAAAATAAAATTCTGCGCTCAAACTCCTCAGGAGTTTGAGAATTTTTTCAATCAAACCATTTAATTTGAATTAATCTAAAATTGATTACGCCAAATGAACTATTTTCTTGATTAAAACAACCTAGTTTATTATAGAGAACAGCTAAAACATTCGCCTGAAACTTTTTACATTTCAGCGAAATGAAAGAAACAACTGATTCAACATAAACATACAATTACAAGAAATTGTTTATGCACTTGTCTCAATATCCATAATTGATTGATACAAATACATTATTCTAAATAGGTTTTAACGAAACCATTCGTTCGTTTCATTTTTATTTGTTCAATAGAACGAAGGTACGGTTGTCGTAAATTCTGTCAGTTGATGCAACGACTACAGTTTCTTGAGACAAGAATCTCGTGAGATTATATTATTCGCCTCATTTACTTGAAGAAAACTATAAATATTTGAATAAAATTGAACATATAATTGTTGCAATATGAAGTGACATTTGTAAAAAAAATATTGCGTAATTGATTTAATAAAACGAATTAATTGTAGCAATTTTTTTATATTGGCTGCAATTAAATCAAAACTCTATCTCTTTTATATTAAATATATCCCATTTAAATGCAATTATTTGTGCATTTCCACTCACAATATTGTTGTATCCGGTGATAAAGATGACATGGAATACATGATGCGTAAGCTAATTGAAGAATACGAGAAGTGGGGCTTAAATGTCAACTTAGAGAAAACCAAATATCTTTGTGTTGGTGGAGAACCGGGTGATCTGGTATTGGATGATGACAGGATGAGATGATAACCCACTGCCTGGACTATAGCTATTGTGGCGGCACTCTGTCAGCGGCAGGGGAGTGTATAGGGATCTCTTGGCGGCACTCTATATAGCCACGCATAGCTTAGTTCACAGCGCTTGGTCGCCTGAGGTTTGCGCTCAAGTTTCACACCGACTAGATACTAAGTGCCAGGTTCAACTCCCGGCGGCTCCTCAAAACTTCTAACCCTTGCGTCTATGGCATGGCGCACACAAGCCATACTGATGAGTCCAAATGTGTGCGCCAGGGACGAAACTGCATAAGTAGGATAAATTCCTTCGAATCTACATTGGTGACCCCGACGTGATGGAAACGGTTGTCTTTATGACGTGTCTTGGAAAAGCAGACGGTTGACGCTTGAGGTATACTCAGCTCCCCTTTCTGCAACTTCCAACGAAACTCTAGACGCCTTTCCCATTCCGTACAATATTCATGGTCTGCCCGCGGTATTGCGGTATTTATTAATATAAAGAAATTATTGTTCTGTGAAGAAAAATAATGATTACATACAAATGTTTTTTTATTTTATCAAATTATTCCTTTGCTAGTGTCAAAAACCCTTCAATTTAGCTCAAATCAATCAGTTTCTTAACCCAGAAACTTTCACTTGACATAAGAGATATTATCATTTTTATCGACTCAATTCTCGACCCATTCAACTACAAATCAGTTTCAGTGAAATGTAATATTTATTTACATGAAACCAAAATTTTTATTCTACGAAAAGTATCAATAGTTACATACTAATTAATATTACCGTTGGATCAAATTTTTTTACCACCTGAGTCAAAAACTCTGAGCTTGGTTGAAACTAATCAGTTTCTTAACTCAAAGAAACTTTTTATTTAGAAGTAAACGCCATTCTCAACCGTAGAGGGCAGTAGGGTCAAATACTTTATGGATTTGGCTGTATTCAAACGTACGGAGTACTTGAGACAAATTAATATGGTTTGAGATGAGGAACTATTTTTTTACAGTGTACATATAGTTAGTTATAATTCCTTTATTTCCAGTTCCAGTAAAATTATCATTGAATTATTGATAATGGATGTATTAAAATCTATTGAACATATGTTTATAGATAAAAGTCTTACTTCAAAGGAATGTATCGTTTGTTTATTGCTAATAAATGTTTTCAATTTATAAGTTATATATAGTCATAGAACAAAAATCTTCATTCATATAAGAATATCATTTATTTATTATTAATAGAGGGCACTTAACTAACAGATTACACATATTTATGCGACAAAAATCTTTGTTCTGGTTAAAGTATTACTTTTCATTATCAATTAGTTTACTTAAGTAACACACTCCATATATTAAACAAGTGAAATCTTTCTTTACTATAAATAAGAGGATTGGCTGTTTTAAATAAAAAGAGTTAGGTTTCATAAATAAATATTTATTGAACATAATTAATCAAACATAAAAAATAAAAAGAATGGTCTACAAAAGAATCATACTTGTTTTATAATAATAACACCCTAACATTTCTAAACTCCATAAAAATCAATCTTGATTCATAGAATATACATATACATGGCCACATGTATGTGTAAAGTAAACTAACAATGTCTGTGATCTAGATACAAATTGACAAAACCACTGGACTTACCGAGTACTAATTGTGCTGATTTCGTCAAAATCTGTTGACCCTTCTTTTGTTTTGACCTCTAATGTTGAATCTCGTATCTTCTTAATTATTTTTAGGCGAGTGCCCATGCAGGAACGATTTCCCTGAAATAGCTGTCCCTCCAACCGCTCCAACAGGCTCAGACTTGTAATTCC
>JARTUT010002454.1:0-20111 GCA_030674115.1 Micraspis discolor
ACCCTTCTTCAGCACAGGGAAAATTAAAGTTTCCTTACATTCTTCAGGAATTCTACCTGAGAATAAAATATTATTGTAAGCAGCCAGGAGGTGAAGTTTGACTGACATCGGTGAATTTACAAAGAGCTGGTACGATAAGCCATCCAAGCCTGGGGCTGAATCTCTTTTATTCCTCAAAGCTAGCAGAAGCTCACTAAGAGAAAATGAGGGACAGGATTCGTCAGGAGGTAACGGGGGCATGGCATTAGAGTCGGTCTTAGCAAGATTCTTGAGTATAGAGAGCATACATTTTTTTGATGGAGAAAAAGTAGATGGAGACATGGAGCCTGAAAATTTTTTAACTACTCTCCACCTGAGAGACGAGAATCAGGACCTCTTCCAATTCAGAGCTGGTTGAATTTTTTCTGGGCATTTCACCACTAAGCCAAGATGTGTATTCCTTCCAATTTGCTCTCTTGAGGTTGTACTTTCGAGTGGAATACATTTTAGTAATCATATGTCCCCCAGTAGATCTCTCGTAGTCAATCAATGGATCAATGGATTTGTTTCAGTAACTATCACGTACGGTGCCTTACAAAAGATTAGCGAAAATATAGATTCTCGTGCTTGATTGGTCCTCGTGATTTAGGTATATTTTGTCTTGATTGGGTACGTTCCTCATTGGTCAGATTCATTAAATAACTGCTCTTCTGTGTTATGGTACTGAGTCCACGTGTTTTCGGTATATTTCATCGTTGAATTTTGAAGCTTCCAATTTTTTCTTTGGGCAATTCCGATAGAGGAATCAGACATCTTTTTCCTAATGAGCTTTTTGCATTATTGGAGTCATAAAAGTAAGGTACATAATTGCATTTCATTACGAATATTACAATAAATTCATAAATATATTCAGCTATTATAGAATCCCCTAAATAGTTTCGAATTTACCAAGATGTCAGATAGGCGGGGCTTAAGGTTAAATTGTCATGGATTTCTTTGAGTCACTTTCACGTAAGGTGAATAACAAGAGAGTAGCGAAATTAGAGATTCTCGTCTTTGATTGGTCCTCATGATTTCGGTATATTTTATCTTGATTGGAAACGTTTTTCATTGGTCAGAATCATTAAATACTTGTATTTATTAATTATAGTATTGAGTCCACGTGTTTTCGGTATATTTCATCTTAGAATTGGCATTTTAAAGTTTCGAATTTCTTGTTAGGGCAATTGCAATAAAGGATAAGACATTTCCTTCCTCATGACCGTTTTGAAATATTGGAGTCATGAAAGTGAAGTACATAATTGCAATTCATTGAGAATAATACAATGAATCAACAAATTTATTCAGCTATTGTTGATTTTCGTAACAATCCCCTTAATTCATACGAATTTACCACGATGTCAGATGGGCGGGGCTTAAGATTCAACTGTAATGAATTGGTTTGAGTCACTGTCACGTAAGGTGAATAACAAGAGAGTAGTGAAATTAGAGATTCTCGTCTTTGATTGGTCCTCGTGATGTCTGTATATTTTATCTTGATTGGAAGCGTTCTTCATTGGCCTGAATCATTAAATACTTGGATTCATTAGTTATAGTATTGAGTACAAGTGTTTTCGGTATATTTCATCTTAGAATTGGCATTTTAAAGTTTCGAATTTCTTGTTAGGGCAATTCCAATAAAGAATAAGACATTTTCTTCCTCATGACCGTTTTGAAATATTGGAGTCATGAAAGTGAGGTAAATAATTGCAATTCATTGATTATATTACAGTAAATCAATAAATTTATTCAGCTATTGTTGATTTTCGTAACAATCCCCTTAATTCATACGAATTTACCACGATGTCAGATTGGCGGGGCTTAAGGTTCAATTGTCATGGATTTGTTTGAGTCACTGTCACGTACGGCGAATAACAAGAGAGTAGCGAAATTAGAGATTCTCGTCTTTGATTGGTCCTCGTGATTTCGGTATATTTTATCTTGATTGGATACGATTTTCATTGGTCAGAATTATTAAATACCTGGATTTCTTTGTTATAGTATTGAGTCCACGTGATTTCGGTATATTTCATCTCAGAATTAGCATTCTGAAGTTTCGAATTTCTTGTTAGGGCAATTCTGATAGAGGAATCAGACATTATTTTCCTCATGACCGTTTCGCATCATTGAAGTCGTGAAAGTGAAGTACATTGTTGCAATTCATTACGATTATTACAATAATAATACAGTACATATTTACGTTATGGCGCTCATGTTAGCGACTCATTATTCAAATATTTCCAAAACAATTGTCTGAATTCTGAAACCACTGCTCTAACCATTAGGTCCCAAAAAAAAATTAAATTTGTAAGGCGAACATCCCGGAAATAGTTCGCCAGCTCTCTGCAGGGTAGGAGGTCGCCCTAAGTGGATGTTCCAGCGACGACCGGTAGTACTAAAAACCACCATCGGGACTCTATAGAGGGCGTTTCGCTAGACGCGCGCACGCCAACGCCAGCATCAATCCTCCGAGCCCTTTAAAAGAGGGTACCGGTATCTAAAAATCAGAGTTCCACAAGCTTTCAACTCGACACCAACTCGCTTCCGCTGCAGAAAAAGCCTGGTTGACTGAGAAGACTTAGAACTCCACGGGTCCAAACAAATCGCCTCCGTTGTGGAGCACCCTGGTAGGTTCCCAGTTTCCCGGACGGACGTACCCGTTTGATAGTGCCAAGACTGTAAAGTGCCGCTGTGTCGTGCGGGAATAACAGAATTACATGTATATTGTATGACTTTTATGAGGATGTAAATAAATGTTCAAAGTGACAAATTCGTCTAAATAAAACCTCCCCTTAGAAAGTTCATCATTTCATAAGAAGTGTCACTTTTATGTTTACACATGAAAAATTACTTTTGCTCCGAATAACTTGCAGCTTGTATCAGGTTCGAGTCCCTCGAGGTTATGGTTGTAGTATGTGTGGAGATGGTTAAACAAAATTTCAACAATACAGACTGTGAGTATAGCCTAGCTGCTGGCTCTCATGAAAATAAAATTTATTATCCAAATATTTTATTTTCAGCTTTCTGAAATTCTTAAATATCCGAATATCCACTTTTGTATTGATTTTAGATCTACTCAAAAAATTCCGATCGTAGAAATTGAGTTAATAATAGAACATTTGACTAATTACCGTCGCTAGGAAAAATCAATTCAGACAGTTATTAAGTCAAATAATTCATGGCATTTGCGAGCTGATCAGAAGTAATTCAATGTGAAAATATTTGTTTTTGGCGTTCTTGTTCACCCGAACAGAGTGCCAGAGCAAATGCTCCAAAACTACCATCGCGGTGCTTCGAAGCACGTTTATGCTATCGTGACAGGTGATCGTGGATTTATACATATGAGTTCGAAAGTAAAAAGCAGTCGACTATATGGGTGTTTCAAGATGAGCCAAATCCTATAAAAGTTGCTCGCGCACGAAACACTTCCTAACAAATGGTCGCCTGCTTTTACGGAAAAACTGGACATGTCTCAATCGCACAACCTTTTGATTGCCAGTTATCTTCCACGAAATTTGGAAAACCAACCGTGGAAAACCGATCACCCTTCACCATGACAATGCCAGCTCTCACATATCGGCTCAAACAACTGCATTTTTGAGCACTCAACACATCGATTTGATGAGTCTTCCATGGGGAATAGTCTATGCGTGGAATCATAAATAGAGCAGTGCGGTTGCATATATATTAAGTGTTGATGGTCAGTGCGAGATTCGGAAAACAACTCGGTGACTCTTCTTTTTCCAGACGTTAACTATCAGGTAGAGGAAAGTTGGTGTGCTTCTTTCTGATCAGATGGTTAAAAAGATCTTTATTCAGATCAGTTGAGATGTTGTGTCGATGATCAGGCGATATTTCCGTCTTCAGAAAGGTACTGAAAGGAGCCCACGCCCACTCCACCAACCGTCGGCAGTGCTACGTCCCAATGCTCTACTTTTGATCGCGCATGACAGTGACAAGAGGTGAGAGACATAAATAATGAATTTTGGCAGCATTCAGAGAGTCGGTCAACGCGGCCGTTTCCACCCAGACTATCTCATCTTCGGGACTGGATCCACGTAACTTACAGTTCAAGTCCTGAATGAGTCTGGATCTCTCGAGATGACTAATTCAGTCTTCTAAGACTAGATTCTCGAGTTGAACTGGTTTTGTTTATCATAACCGGGCCTTAAGAAGCAAACACTAGACACAGCCTTGGCCAAAAGCATTGAGCACCCATGTCACCTTCCAGTTTTTTGAACATGGTCAAACCGAAATAAAATGAAACAATTCCTGTATGTTTATATCATTATTTATTAATACACAATCAATATTTTGTGGGTCCACCTTTTTCATTAATTACGGCAGAAATTCTTTTTGGCATCGAGTTCACTAGTTTTCTGCAGTCTTCAGCCATTATCGCGTTCCACTTCAGACGCAAGCAGCGTTTTAGCTCTTCTTTGTTGTTTATAGTGTGGCGCCGGACTCTGCGCTTTAATAAACCCCATAAATGCTCTATGAGGTTTAGGTCCGGAGACTGTACAGGCCAGTCCTGAAGTTCAATGCAATTTTCTCGAAACCATGTCATCAAGCGAGCAGACTTGTAGCAGATTCTAGTACATTTATGTACTTTCAGAGTTCATGCGACCCTCACACACGAACAATTCGCCAACTCCAGAATCAGTCATGCAGCCCCAAACCATTATGCTGCCGCCACCGTGTTTTACAGTTGGTACTACACACCCTGGTTTAAATTTTTCACCTACCTGGCGACGCACAAAGATCACACCAGGTGTTCCAAAAATCCTCAACAACGAGAAAAATATTGAGCCCCGAGAAAAATATTAAATTAAAATAAAGAGGCATTTTTTTCAAACTGTTTATGAAATATTATAAGGATATTAAATCAACTAACTCACCTCAAAGTTTGATTCATCTGACCACACGACATTTGACCAATCTTCTACACTCCAACTTCGGTGTTTTAAAGCCCATTCATATAGAAGCAAACACTATAGTATTAGTTGGGAATCATTCGTTGGGATTTGCTCATCACTTTTTATTTATTGATATATGTTCAGGAAAGTATAGAATGGTGAATATACAGATTAATGTTCGAGTAATACAGTGTAATATTTGGTTATTGATTCAAACAAAAGCTCATTGATCTCCCATCTGAAACTCACAGATTCAGGTCCAATCCAATAAGGTGGAGAATATTCAGATACGCGTTATATTATTATTGGTTTGAAAGTTCAGAACAAAACTCGTTTTATTGAAACGATCTAAGCACGATCTTTTGATCAGCAATAGATACAGACATTACACACCATCTGAATCTGAGGCATGTTAGCCGGAACATGAATCAAACGGTTCACCTACCTGAATCCAAAATGGCAAATAGAATCCTGTACAGCATAACAATGCAGCCGCAAGGGACAAAGTTGCCCACAGAATGCCAACGCCTGTGAGAGAGGTTGCCATTGAGATTGGGTTGAATACCACGAGCACTCCACTTCTTTTCCCTAAGAATGTCCGAGCCACTGAGTCACGTCAGCATCTGTAACGAGATGAAGGGTTCAAGTAGTTCTTTTTGTTTGAGTTTCATTAAGGTTGATTGAATGGAAGGGTCTTTATTTGTGTTATCTGGAAAAAAGGAATTAAGTTGGTAAGAAAAATATCCATGATGAATCAGAGAGGTCAAGGGTGATGTATCGCGTGGAAATTATCTTTCTTTCTCTGAAAACTTGAACTCTTTTCACTTGATGAGAACACATCCGCACGTGATACAATCTCACTAATAACATAGGGAACTTCAGGGATTTGATGAACATCGCCAGTAATTTGCTTCATTTCAAGGCAACATTCGTATTCCTATCATGAAAACCATTATCTTGCCTACTCCTTAAGATGTTAAATGCGATTTATTTAATGGAGTAGTTCTTGGATGATCAATCACTTCTCATTTGCATATTAAGTTATAATTTGACCGTGCGTCAGCTGACGCTTCGTTCACCTACCAGTCATTGGAGAACTATTGAAATTGATCTCAATCGATCGGCGTAAAAACACTACCTAAAATGCAACGCTACCTCCCGGACTATTAAAATATTAAAACTTTCTACGCTACTGAACATGTAAATAACTAAATACTTCGTTTCTTACATACATACACTTATCTATGGAACGATAAATTCGGATTGAAATTTCTGTCTTTACTACAACTTTCACACTAACGAACCATTTTTAGTGCGATGAAAAGTGATAAAAAATATGAAAAACCTGATACAGACTCACACAAATTTTCTTCAATTTGGGTATATATTTTCGATGCAGAGGTGGCAACGTGTGTCTTCTAAACATCATGTGACCTTCAAACTATCAAGAAGAGAATGCGGCAGAGTTGTCATGACTTTCATCTGAATTTCTTTCCATCTGCGGTCTCTGACAAGAAATAGCAGAATCAACTAAAGATTTTCTTTTACTTCTTGCTAATATATCCGACAGTTTCAATTCAAATTATAAAATTTTGTACAATGCTTTGAATGCGAATTGGAGAAAAAGTTTTTATTCACAATTGTAGGGGAATAGAGAATGCTACTATTTGCTCAGTTTGGCAACATGAATTTTTTTTTATGACCTGAGTGGACCAGCTTAATACGTTACAATTACTGATGCGACACTTTTCAATGTAAATAAAGGGGTCTATTCTTAGATAGTCTAAGATAATAACTCATTTTATAGAGGAACGCGTTATTATGAGATCAACCTGATGAGGAAGGTTGTTGTAGTATTGAATGACTGAAAAAATTTCTTTTTTTTTGAAGTTCGAGGTTAAATTATAGCACCTGTATCGAAAATGTCTCCTCATAGAACTTATCACAATGCAAAAGGAACTCTCAAATTTGAAGATTCCGTTAGGAATTAGTTTTCATCAGAAAAAAAAATTTCAAAACACAAAATATTGATCATGGATCATGGAAAGAAATTTTTTCTTTTCAAAATATAATTGGAATTCGCCAAGCAAATAGATTCAATTAGTTGGAGTAGAAAGATGAGGTAGTGAATCCTATTATCATCTTGGATTTCAAGTCAATAGTTGAATTATTAAGATTACGGATTTTCATTTAATTAGGTATCAAGGTTTAATTGGAAACCTGCGCACGCGCCATTTAGCAGCAAATTGATTTAAAGTCACGAACATATGGAATTCGAGCTCATAAAATCGCATATACATATATTTTGACTCCTGGCATACAATTTTTGATAGCAAACAATGTAGTATGAAAGTTTAGCTGGGATTAGTTACGGGGTGCCATACAATTTGGCGTATGATGTGAAAGTTAAGGGGAAAAAAAAACCACTGAAGAAAACAAAAAAACATCTTTCTTTCAGAGTGATTAATGACACAGAAGCTTCTTCAAGTGGCCTACATCGAATCTGAAAATAAAAACAAAAGCATAAAAAACAGCTGAATTAAACGATCACGTATCAAATTTGTTTGAAATGAAGTATCCGTTTCATGAAAGAATCGGAAAATTAATAGTCCTAAAACGATTCAGAAATTTACATATATACAGGATAATAATTATTGAGGTGAAATAAAGCAAGTGTATATTCACAACTTGCGCTTGGAACAGAGATGACAAGCATGCTATCTAGCACTGTCTAATTGTTTTTAAAGAGATCAAATCCAGAAATATTTTTTGAAGGGTCAGAAATGATATCTTTATTGAACATTTCGAGACAGGTCCATTCGATCTACCATAATTTTTTATCGCTTATGTTTATGGCAAAGAACAAATTCGTCCATAAGAGTTTACATAACTTTTTTTTGGAATGTAGGAACTAAATGGAATTAAATTGGGAAAGCATTGATATTTATTCCAACAATTTAGAGCAGCGGCGTCTGCGAAAGGGGTGGGACAATGTTAGACAAAGGTGGTAACCAATGAAGCGGTGTAGATTTTATTGGGCCAGTAATTATTCTCATGGATGTATTTGATTGTGCATCGATTTTTTGTGTATGTGCTCTATTGAACCAAATAGAGCAACAATACTCAGCTGCCAAAAAGACTAAGGCTACAGATGCTGAGCGAAGAGTGGAAGCATCATCACCACAAGATGGTGCAGCTGTTTTCTGAAGAATATTATTTCTAGTTTTTAGTTTCAGGCTCAGATCAAATGAGCCTTGTTATTGAGTTAGATTGAGAATCTAATTTAACTCCTGAATACTCAGGACAAAAATTATATTCGATAGGAGAATTCCTTGTTGAATGGTTGGGCATTCGATGACCACTGATAGTATTTGCTTTTTCTAGACATGTCTGGAAGGTTCCTCATATTGTATGTTGAGGCTGGCAGCCTTCTTCAAGATCATCAGTGCCACACTGTGCTGATGAGAGACAATCCCCTCGAAACCGGTCCATAGTTTCACTTGGGGTCTTGAACTCCACTGGAGAGATGGTTTTTCGGAATTGTCGTTTCTTTCCATCATAGATAATTGAAAGATGCAGTTAATTTCCCAAATTTCCCATTAATATTCAGATGGAAACATGTTACCTCTATTTTGTTGGAATTTGAAAGAAAGAGGTGATTCATTCAGAGGTACTTTTGTTCAAATAAAAAAAATTGATGAAAACATTTTATTTTATAATTCTTTACAATTATTTTTGAAGATGATTTCTTCCAAATGCTGACCTCGACTACAGGTAACAAGATCCATTCGATTGTTTCAATTTTCGAAGACGCGTGTGAGCATTTCGGTTGATATTTTTCCAATCACTTCAGTGATATTTGCCTTCAATACCTCAATTGTAGTTGATAAGTCCATGTAGACTTTGGACTTCACATAGCCTCAAAGGAAAAAATCAAGGGGTATGATGTCACTTGGTCTAGCCGGCCAATTCACTGGTCCGAAGCTTGAAATGATCTCCTAGCCGAAATGCTCTCGCAGTAAGGCCATAGTTTCACGGGCTGTATGGCAAGTAGCACCATTTTGTTGCAACCACATCTCGTCAAGACCACAGGCTTTAATTTCGGTCTGTTATCATTGTGCTATAACGGTCACCATTCACAGGAAGATTCCGGCCGTCCTCTGTTTTGAAGAAATATGGACCGATTATGCCACCAGCTCAACCACTTCAAACAGTTGTTTTTTTCTGGATCTAACGGCAATTCTTGAGACTCTTCGGGTTGTTTAGCACCCCTGATTGGGGCATTTTGTTCGTTCACAAACCCATTAAGCCAAAGATGGGCCTCATGAGTGAATAAAACTTTTTTCGGAAAGAGTGGATCCTGTACAAGCTTGTCAAGAGCCCAACGACTAAAACTTTAACGATTCGGTAGGTCGGTCAGCTTCATTTCTTGAACTAATTGAATTTTATAAGCTTCTAAGTGTCTGAGTATACACATTAATCGGAGGAAGCCCATTTTCGTAATGAAGCTAAACAATTTGTCGACGCAGTGCCGGGCTAAGTCGTTCCATTTTGAAATGTCAGATACTACTGAAAATGAATACCACTTCAGTTTACACTACGCATGTGCGATCTGCAACTAAATCCCCACCACAAGTATACCTCTGAATAATCGCCTCTCAACAAAATAATTATTCAAAATCTCCAAATCGGATGATAGTATGTTCTCCAGAGTTTGGAAATCCGAATGCTGGTAAGCAATAGCAATGTCATCAGCCTAACAAATATCTGAGATTATGTCGTTGGTGAATCATTGAGATATCAATTGAAAAGTGAAGGGGCTGGAATTGATCCTTGTGGAAATCCGTTTTACAATGTTTTGAAATTGCTACTCTAATTTTTTTTCTAATCGTTATATTCAACTGTTCATCAATTTTTTGTGTATGTACACTATTAAACCAAACAGAGCAACAACACTCAGCTGCAGAAAAGACTAAGGTTGAAGATGCTGAGCGAATAGTGGAAGCATTAGTAGCACCCTAGGATGATCCATCTAATTTCTAAAGAATATTATTTCAAGTTTTCCGTTTCAGGCTCAGATCATCTTAATGAGCCTTGTTATTAGGATATGAATCTAATTTAACTCCTTAGTACTTATGATAGGAATTATGTTTGATAAAACCATTGAAAGTTACAAGTAATCCCCTATATTTCTATTGATTATGAAAGAGAAAACTAGATACCTCTGTTTTATTGGGGTTGGGACATAACCAGAATTCGACTAAATAATTCATTATAATCTCCATATCAGTTGATAGCAATAGCAGTATCATCAACATATACAATTTTCTGAGATGATGTCCGTGGGTGAATCACTAAGATATAAATTGAAAAGTACGGGCGCTAGAACTAGAAATAAATAAAATTATATAATAAGAAATCATGGAACTTGTGTTGTATAATATGTTGAACATTTTGGAAAGACCTTCAGCATCAAAAACATTGGATCGAAAATACCCCACGATGTTGATGGCAGATAGCCACAATTCTCAGACAAGTTTTTTGAAAAATTGTCTTCGTGTAAGTTTTTATGAGACTTCACTTCTTCAAAGGCGAAGCAAAGATGAAGATGAAGACAATCATTCAACGTTTGCAAGTTCTGAATATTCAGTGTTAAATCTTGCTCATTCCACATATCATACATGAATTTCCTGGAAGTTCTACAAAGTTTCAACAGTGAATAGTTTGAGTGCAATGGAATAAATATATTCATTTGAAGATAATCGCTCTCTGGAAATACTTGGAGTGTAATTCAATTCATGTGAAATCGGGGATGGAGCAGAGCTTTTTGATAATTCCAGAATTCGTAAGTTAGGCTCCGAGTTATATGTTTAACAACATACGGTGACATAGTTCTGAATCCAATATGCTACATGGTGAATGGTCTTTAATCATGCTGAAAGAGGGAAGTAGTTGAGGTAGCAACTGAGTTGAAAGTTACTTGGTGCAATTGGGTTATGAAATTATCGTTCGGTTGAGGAATTTCGAGCAGTTCATAATCTTATACGTACATTATCTTGAACAACAATATACATAAGGGGTAAATGCTAGCAAATAATTTGATTTGAATTAAATTACGAACGAATGAGATAGCTCGGATCCCGAATAAGAGATCCATGCCTGAATAATCCACGTTTGTTTAGTAATCACGCATTGTAAGGTTCTAAACCCATGCGTGATCATCTAAAGAGGGGTATAATTTCAAATGTTTCCAATCGATATAATTATAATAAACGTTTATTTGTCTTTGAATATATCAAAAAGGTACATGGGATATGTCAACATACAAAAGGTGAATAATGTAACATAAACAGCATGAGATATTGAATCTTCAGAAAATTTTACATTTCCTAAAAGAATTGAGACCTTCTAGATTTAGACAAAATATTGACCAACTTTGTTTGTCCAAAATAGGTAGTTAAAACTTTTCTATTTTGACCTCGCAATTTTCATTAGTAAGCTGAACAAAATAGTTTGCAATCACACTTTGCGTGATTTTTTATTTATCCTCAGACATAGTATCATGTCAACCTTAATATAGGAGATTTCATCCCCAGGATCAAGTCATCCAGGTAGGAGGACACCACTCCCGATTTTTACTCTAAGTCAATATACTATTTAATTTCGATTTATATTTTTGGCTCTTATATAAATTATAAGCAAATAAATTTCACGTATCTTAGTACCAATACCTTTTAAAACGTATACTCACTAAGGAGATTAGGGATCGAGAACAGAAGGGGGATCAAGTGTCCCCAGGTTTCCCGATGTCTATTGCCCAGTTAATAATTCTATATGTTGGCTTATATTAAAATATTTTCTGCTCAAAATGAGTTGAAAAATGAATGTTTTCTCGATGGAAATAGATGAATTCTTTTCCTCGTGCCATTTCACAACGCTTCCAAAAGCACAAACATTATCTGTACTTTTACTGCCGGCATATACAGTTGCGAGCGCCAAAAAAGAGGAATACATGTGTACTTTTCAGGTATCTTACCAGTATATTTCTTCCATAAATGTCACCATCTACGCTTGTCATAAATCTCGCCAACAGAAATAAGTATTTATCGCGCAAGTTGTTGACAAACAACGTGAAATATATCTGAAGTTTTTCAGCATCAAGCGAAAGAATATAGGGAAGTGGACGAGTTTGCAGAAATGAGAAGATTTTAGAGAAGAGATTCGGACGGCTTGAAATGGAGATGAAAAATGGTAAAAGCAGTAGAGAACGGATGCCATTTCGTCTCTTTCGAAATGCACTCTCAGTTGGATGGTGGTGATTAGATATAAAATATTTCAGAGGGCTTCCTACGCTGTCTGCCGACCTTCAGATATTCGAAACGAACTTTCATCCAGTTAACGAGAAACATAATTTGCATCCGAATTATTTTTTAATAAAATTGAGGAACTCAGATGATTTGTTATTTCCACAATTCGCAATTAAATATCCACCCTCTAAAACCCAAGAAAGAATCAGAATTGGTGAAAACACTCAGACAGGTTGATTTTTTATGACAGAGAACATAATCTGAGACACTTGCAATCCACTGCAGAGGGTTGCAACACCGTCAGGAATTTTATTCGGGACAGTAGGTAGTTTTGTATCACATATTATGCATTGATTTTGATTTATATGAGCCCGCAGTTTGTGTTTGTGAAGTGAATATACAGGGTGAGTCTGTGACCACTGCGTGAATTTTGACCTTAGGTTCTTGAGATCATATGAAACATTTTTTTTTAATATTCAGCTGCGTTGAAAGGTAATAAGCATTTTAAGTTTACACCCCTCTGTAGTCCTATTTAGTTTGAATGAAAATTACCTTCCACAGCATCCACTATTGAATCTGAATTGTTTAAAAACATGATTCTCCCCCTATGAAATGATTCACTCTCTCATATTTCATCAGATGAGTTATGAGCATCTGAAATTTTGTTTCCTCAATAACTACTAGAATATCCATCCGATTGAAATTACCAAAAAAAATTATTTCAATACTCACTATCTCATAAGATATTTCTCAGATTTCAATAAAAATTCGTGAATATATTGAGGAGATCAATATCCTACTTATCCTCAAATTTCATTGTCGTAGCTCTTTTCCATCTAAAGATATGAAAATTTTTTTCATTTACTCAAGAGAAATGAGAAATGAGATGAAGTACCGATGATTTTCCTTGAACGATGGCCATCACAGATCGATATTCGATTGACAAATGCCGGGTTCATTAATCACTGTCAGTTAGCGTAATATTAATCGAAATTTTTCATAAAGGGAAATCATAGAGATAAAAGTCAATATCGGTGGCTGAAATAATCTACGTTGTGAAAAGATTTTAGGGGAAGGGAATTATAGGTTAGAACAAAACTTGGGGAAAATTATGAGTTGTTATTCTTAATTTGAGATATAGGTTTGTTCATTCATTAGACGTTCATGTTTGCATCACATTGACCCATGGTACGAGAAAAGACTATTGTTCACCTGATCAGAGTGCTTATTGATTTGTTATGGTTTGAATTTTTACTCGCAGGTAGCTCAACAAGGTCGCGCCAAAGCAATCTGACCTCACGTCAGTGCTTTTTGATTTTTTTATTTTTAATTCAATTCCTGTAAAAAAGGGAAGGCGACAAGACGATCAATTTTCTGATTTGTCGGCGTCTTATCATACTAAATGTCCTTGTTTTAGTATCGAATCATCATGTTTTTGTTATAATCTCAGGAAATGATCAGAATTTAGAAGTTAAACGCCAGATGGGCGGGGCTTTAGATCCTGTTGTTGGCACTGTATAAAGAAGGAGGGACAAGAGACGATGAGGTTTCTGATTGGACAGCGACTTATCTTGCAAAATGCTCTTCTTTTAGTACTGAATCATCATGTTTTTGTAATGATCTCTGGAAATGACCAGAATTTAGTAGTTGAACGACAGATGGGTGGGGCTTACGATCTAATTGTCGGTACTGTCAAAAAAGGGAGGTGACAAGACGCTCAGGGTTCAGATTGGTCAGGGTCATATCTTACTGAATGCCCTTGTTTTAGTACTGAATCATCATACATGTTATTATAATAACCTCAGGGAATGATCAGAAGTTAGTAGTTGAACGACATATGGGAGGGGCTTTACATACTGTTGTCGGCAATACATAGAAAAGGAGGCGACAATAGACGATGAGGTTTCTGATTGGCCAGCGACTTATCTGCTAAAAACCTTCGTTTCAATACTGAATCATCATGATTATATAATAATCTCAGGAACTGACCAGAATATAGAGGTTGAACGATAGATGGGCGGGGCTTAAGATCTCATTTTTGACACTGTATTAAAGGGTGCCAACAAGACGATCAGGTTTCTGATTGGCCAGCGCCTCATCTGGCTAAATGCCCTTGTTTTAGTATTGAATCATCATGTTTTTGTTATTATCAGGAAATGATCAGAATTTAGTAGTTCAACGACAGATGGGCGAGGCTTGAGATTTTATTGTCGGCACTGTTAAAAGGGTGCGGCGACAATAGACGATCAGATTTCTGATTGGCCAGCGACTTATCTAGCTTAATGTCATTGTTCGGTAGTGAACCACCATGTTTTTATCTCAGAAAATGATCGGAATTTAGTAGTCAAGCGACTAATTGGCGGGGCTTGAGATATTGTTGTCGGCACTATATGGAGGAGCAGGAGACTATAGACGAAAATAATTCTGATTGGCCAGTGACTTATCTTGATAAAAACCCTTGTTTCAGTACTGAATCATGTTTGTTGCTCTTGTTTACCCGAACAGAGTGCCTATCATTTTGCCCAAATGTCTGTAATTTTCGAATATCGATTGGGTTCGACTCCCCGATGAAGAACCCGTGGCGAAAATTGAGTCTGTCCGATCAAGTTGATACTGGAAATATCGTTTAGGGAGGCTGAAACAAAACGGCTCGCAAAACTTCGCAGAAATTGTCAGGCTAAAAAATTTTTTTGAAATTCTCAAAAAACATTTATCAATACTCACTATCTCATAAGATATTTTTCGAATTTCAATAAAAATCCGTGAATATATTGAGGTGATCAATATCTTATTCATATCAAAATTTCATTGTCGTAGGTCTTTTCCATCTAAAGATATGATCATTTTTTTCATTTACTCCAGAGAAAAGGAAAATGGCATGAAATCTCGTGATTTTCTCTGAACTATGGCCATCACAGATCGATATTCGATTGACAAATGCCGGGCTCACTAAACAGTGTCAGTTGGCGTAATATTAATCAAAATTTTTCATAACGGGAAATCATAGAGATAGAATTCAATCTCGGTGACTGAAATAATATACGTTGTCAAAATTCAGAAAAGCACTGACGTATGTTCTTAGAGGAAGAGAATTATAGCTTCGAAAAAAACCTTGGGGAAAATTATGAGTAGTTATTTTTATTTGAAATATAGATTTGTTCATTCATTAGGCGTTCATATTTGCATCACATTGTCCCATAGTACGAGAAAAGACTTGTTCACCTGATCAGAGTGCTTATAGATTTGTTATGGTTTGAATATTTACTCGCAAGTAGCTCAACAAGGTCGCGCCAAAGCAATCTGACCTCACGTCAGTGCTTTCTAAATTATTTTTTATGTAATTTAAACAATCTGTACAGTGGTAGTGAGAAACCCACAAGAAATGGAATAAATCTATTGATGCCAAAATATGCATGACTGTTATGAAAAACCTTCTACTTGAGATCATTTCAATTTATATTGTCGGTTGAATATTGAAGGTAAAATGCAATTTTTTATGAAATTTCAACACGAATTTGGAAAAATGTTATAGGAAGAAAATTATTCTTTTGACGTCAAAAATCTATAGTTCAAATTAACACAGTGGTCAAAGACTCACCCTGTATGTACGAAGTTACATTGTTTTTTTATGGAATTGTGGTACCAATAAAATTAAATGGAACAAGGATGTTCTAATTGATTGTATGATTTCCATTGAAAAGAAGGTTTTTTAAAAAAGAGCTACAATTAACATTCATCAAAAATTCTCAAATCTCTCCTCATTGACTGTGTGTACTAATAAAACCGTGATTATATTTCGTTCAGGGACGAAGCAAAGACAAACAATAATGTCAAAAAACTACGAATACAATACCTATAGAAAATCTCAGAATGCAGTAATATTTTTCAATGTTCGATTATGTGAAATGAGAGAATACTATACCTATAAAAACCTTAAGACCCAGATACAAGAGTCTTCTCCGTTTTCTTGAACAATTAGATACAAACACAACCGCCACGATCAATGAAAATACTAATATTTAAAAAAAAATCCTTGAGTTTTGTTCGAATATCAAATTCCCTACTCCTAAAAACGTCAGTGCTTTTCAAAATTTTGACAACGTACAGTATTTCACCGTAATGAGCCATTTCGATAAATTTCTTCCCAACTGACAACCCCCATTCGCCTCAAACTTACCGAAAGAGCTCCAAATCATTAGTTTGAAAATACATTTTTTTCGTGATATTGGGAAAGGGATATATTACAAAGTCCGTCAGAAATTTCAATGCTCGATTCTTTCATAGATACGATGATTACGATAAAATAATGTTAGTTGTGATAAATCACACCCCAAGTTCGTGTTTTAAAAAAGTTTTATGTAACGATCGTGAAAGTCATTTTGGGATTTCAAAAGTTTCGTTTCCAAAGAATCATCGTCTTTGTGTATTTTGGATTTGAATTTATAAAGTAATACAAAAGACAGGTGTTTTTCTGTGCGAAATTCAGGTATGATAACGAGAGAAAAACTTGTTGACTAATATGATAAGATAAATTTTCCTGATTATGTCGAAATATGCATTCAAGTGATTCAAATGATTATACCAGTTGCCCAGAAAGGATATCGGGTATTTGTAAATCACCATTACGATAATACATAGGCACTGTTCCATCGTGACCAAAACTCCACAAAACCCCCTCCGCTTCTTTTAGACGTCCGTTCCAAATATGGCGCGAAAGCAAATAGTCGATACCCTTTCAACACACTTTATATTTTGAAATAGTACAGTATTAAATGGAACCCAATAAACAAACTGAAGAAAAACAATTAGTTTGCTCATTTTTAAGTCAAGATATTTGTAATTTAGACTTGAATATATGAGGAAAAGATTTTAGTGAAACGAAGATATTCCAAATGGAGTTGATTTGCCTACTTCTGATTGGTTTTTAAGAGATGGCAATTCGAGCTTAGAACCAAACTCAAGTTAAACTCCGAGCAGTACTTTTTAATTTGAGATATGTTTGTCCATTAATCGTATTAGCGCACAGAAAAGACCCTAGACCAGGCGAAAAAGCTTCTGACGTCAGTGCTTTTCGGAATTTTCAGAACAGTTGAACATATGGTCGGCGCTGCCCTGATGACAGCTATTTCCAGTGCAAATGTTTACTGCCTAGAGCGAGACACGGTAGACATTCAGCTATCAAACATCCTAATTTTCGAATCCAGCTGTTACCCAACAGATTTTCCTAATGGAATAGTCGGTAAATTTCGTATGCAACAAGAATGACATTAATTCACGTAGACATATCCTACGCTTTAACGTGCAATGAGCCCCATAAGAGAGATAAGGTGATCCTAATGTGATTACCTTCAGAGCAAATGAGATATCTGATTCCTCATTCGCTGATATGCCGTTCTGCGATGTTTCGGAGGATCCCGCAGGTGTTTATTTTGTAATCTGATCTGCGAACCAATTACTAAATCGGTATGATGGAAAAACAGGTAGAGACGTCAAAGAAATGAGAACTGTTCAATGTCAATATCTGATCAAGAACGGAAAAATCGTAGACGTATAAACTCTTTGACTGATCTTGGTCCATGAAGGGGATTGATTGGTGGTAGGTGGTAGGTGAAATTGAAGCCTAATTGACGTGGTATTTAATTCAGAATAACAGAGTCTAAGGCCACGCTTCGAAATTATACGTGTTACTTCTTTAATGAATTTCGTCAGAATGAATCAAGGATCACTTACACTGTCTCATACTTGAAATAAAATTCTTGAAATCTCTGAAATAAAGTTAGAAGCTTTGCTCACTTATTCTGAAGTATTTTTCCTGATTCTGGAACGGCGTTATTTGAAGACAACCGACATAAAGAATGAACAAACCCATTTCCAAATAGTGGTCAAAAAAAAACATGAAGAACTTCGGGGAAAATTTTTGAAAGTAATGAAAATCTCTTGAATGAAATGAAAACCCACTTGAACTTTCTTCGTGATTATCCAATCAGTTCATATCAACGTATACATTGATGGTTTCAGTATCAGTGTATCTGAAAAGCACTCCAAGAAAACCTTTTACTTTATTTCCATCCCCAAATAAAACAAGCAAAGACAGAAATAGTCGAAACATAAACCCGTTATCTATCGATATAATCTATATGTAATCATAGTGAACTGCTACACTATACACCTAATTAGACAAGTTCTATTCGACTCACTGAAAAAACTCTTGTTTGTCGAGTTGGGCGACTGCAATGAAGATGCAAGTTTTGTTTTCTTCTTACTGAGGAATTCAAGTTCTGATTACCGTATCTTTTGGAATGCTGAAAGTTGGAATTAGTTTCTATCTTGTGAGACAGTCGCTGACTGGGCTTTTCAACCATTTCCGAATAAGAGATGGGAGCATCGGTTTGTTTTAAAGGTTTTTGCAAATTGGATGCAGAACCCTTTTAATGAATTGCTCAAGACGAATAGGAAATGAAAGTGTTTTGAATTAAATCCATTCGAAACTGCCAGCCGTGAAAACTCTAATCTGGTGAAATACATATCCGAGGATTCTATTCGAGGATCGGCATGACCAAGATTAAGGACATTGCAGAGTTAACCAGAAGGAAGAATATCTGTTTCAATTAATTATTTCCACATTGCCTGAACTGACTGAAAGATAGAAAGCTCTGAATAATCACCTTGAAACACGTGTCGTACCAACTAAAACTGATATCACTCTATTTGTCCGCGATGGACTCCTGAACTACTTAACTGATTTGGAATTTGATTTGTACACCGCGTGAAATTGTACTCAACTTGAAAGATAGTATGGCTTGCATTTCAATTTAAGTTGCAATATTATTTTATTGCTAATAACATATAAATAATGAAGAAAGTAATGTATCTTTGGGTTGGGCCTGATAGTATAAATATATATATATTTCCTTTTGAACTATTAGCTTACAATATTTAGTTAGCAAAGAATGAAGCATATAGATCAGGGGTTAGCGACGGGGTGTCATACAATTCGGCGTATGACATAAAAGCCTAGGGAAAAAACCTCAGTAAAAAAACCCTGGCTCCCCGCCTAATTGTGAAAGTACAAAAATAAGCTGAAATGTATTGGGGAACTTCTTTCTTCAAGAGTGGTCTTCTATTGATGGAGACAGAGACTTCTTCAATTTGGCCACATCGAATCTGGAAATAAAATGACAAAAGCAGAAGAAAGAACTGAATAACATAAATAAGTATCATATATGTTTGAAATTCATATCCCATTCCAATGAAGAATCGGTAACATTCGGAATAGCCCAAAAATTATCTTGAAATTTATATATGGGGCAACTATTGATGAGATGAGGTATTGTTTCTCATAACTTGCGCCTGGAACTGAGTTCCATCTGAAAAGCATGCTATTGGTACGACCATGACCTGTACTCAAAAGATTAAGAACTGTCCAAATTTTTCTTGGAAGATCAAAATCAGGAATTTTTTCAGAAGAATTAGAAACGAGATACTTATTGAACATTTCGTAAGAGTTCCACTCAGTCTTCCATAATTCTTTATCGCTTATGTTATATTGAAGAACGCATTATGTCTTAATGGTTTACGCAAGTCTGCTAATATGGTGAGGGACAATGTTAGAAAATACTGGTAACCAATGAACCAGTGTGGATCTCATGGTGCCAGTATTTATTCTCATGGATGTATTCAATTGTGCATTGATTTTTCTTGTATATGCACTATTAAACCAAACAGAGCAACAATACTCAGCTGCAGAAAAAAAAACTAGGGCTAGAGATGCTGTGCGAAAAGTAGAAGCAGCACCCCTAGATGATCCAGCTAATTTCTCAAGAATATTATTCCAAGTTTTCAGTTTTAGGCTCAGATCATTCAAATGAAC
>JARTUT010002019.1:0-20062 GCA_030674115.1 Micraspis discolor
ACACATAGAGATTTCATGTTGAAATTGTTGATGAGATGTTTGTTATACAGATATGGTAAGAACAAATCTGCAAATTTGAAAGGTTATGTTGGAAAAATTCAAAAAGATTGCGATTCTGCAAAATATCTGACAGAATTTTTAAAAGACCATTAAAATTTCACCCTACGCTTGATAAGCCCTTATTTATATTAGTCAGAATCTTGATGGAGAAAATTCTGTTGCGAGTAGCAGTGGGTTTAATAACCAAAAAGTCCAGAGGTTTTATTTTAAGTAATTTTATTTTAAACTTATTCAGCATTCAACTTACACTCATGTTCAACTGTCTACACTATCTATGACTATATCATCTGCGCAATAGCGAATTCAAAACTGAATGTCAATGTCATAGAATTAACATAAGCTTCATTCGGGTTCAAATTCTGACTGTTCCAGAACCATCAGAATCATGCGCATTTCAGTGTTCGGTGTTCGGGTTTTCTCTGACTAATTTCGAACCGAGTAGTCCGATGTTCGGGTTATATCAGGATTTATTTCTGATTATTTTCTGACGATTCTGGGACTATCCTCAGGACCATTTTAGGATTTTCCCGTAGAACCGCCTTAGGAGGGAGGAGTTAACCAATTTCTTTCGTAATTTGAAATGTTTGAATTTTATCTACATCCGTTAACAGATATAAACAAATCTAAACATAGATGGTTTCAAATCGTGCATAAATTGGTATTAAGTTAAATGATTATAAATTAATATTATAAAGCGTTTTCAGGGCAGGATTATGAGTTTTCTATTTACTTTCCTTGAGTTGTCAATTCAAATTGCAAGAACTAGTACAACTTTATTTATTACAATGATTTAAGTTTTCTAAATAATCATTTAGGAATTCCTTAACTATTTTTAAGTATGTGAAAAATAGCTTTATTAAAAAAATTTTTCGCTCTGATCAACAAATCGGCAATATTAAAAATGTGCATTATTATTTTTTATTGACATATTCATTAATCTATTTGCTTTTATTTCAATTTATGGCTTATATGATCCGGAGAATTAAATTGAAATTTTCTGCTGTAACCAATTCAAATAGTCCTACGAGTTTGCGCATTTTGCCAAATTCAACTTGTTCGGTTTTCTCTGACAAATTTTGGACCAAATCTTCAAATTGGTTCGCTGTTCGGGTTTTTCAGTACAATCCCAGTACAGTTCCAGTACAGTCAAAATCGGTACCTACTCGAGAGCAAGTATCAGTTCAGGATATTTTGCGGACTAAAATGCTACCAACCCTTAAACAACAATCACTTGAAAACGCAATTCGTGGTAAATTCGTAATTTTAGACGAGAAATAAATCAAGATTTCCCTTTACATCAAAGTTTGCTACCAACTGCATTAAAAGCTCTTTTAAATTAACAATTGAAAACCATTATATTCAAAAAGGTAATGTGCGCATGTAACTAGGTATATTTCAAAATTCAAATTTTTGATGAAACAAATGACAATCTCAGTTTATTTATCAGCAACCTGATTATCAATGAAATAACTAGCGAATTTTTCTATTTGAGAGTTTCGTCTGCATGAAATTGTTTTCCATAGTTAGAATAATGTTTTATCAAATTTTCATCGACAAAGCAAAAATTTAATGTTGATAGAAACAGTTGAGTACTATAATAGCGCAATTCAAATTACTAATCATTATTAAAATTCTCAAAATATATATAATCCCACCTGATAAATACTGAACAGTGAATATGTATCAGACAAAACATTTTGATAGATCTAGTTTCTGAGCTTTGTTCAATCACCCATATTCAGACAGTGGTTGCATTAGCACATGAATATTTTTGATAGTATAAACTGAAATATAAACTACTTCAGAATTCAGAGCAATCCCTTACCTATATAGGTAAATTGTATGGTTACCTGATTTACAATTTTACTTTATGCGTTCAATAATGTTTTGGAAATATTTTCACTTTCAGATCTGTATAACTAGTTATTATCACATCATTGAATTCATTTAGATTTTAGGTATAAATTGATTTGATATAGTGGGTATGAAATAAGATTTCCTGCAAAGATGAAGAAGCTTTTTATTTTTTGGGTAATACAAAAATTTAAATGTCACGAGATTGACCTTGAAATACATAAATCCAATAAACTGATTTCATGAGGCTGAATACTATACAAAACTATTCATTGATTCTTTATCAAATAGAGCACAATTATGTATAGACTAATATTTACAACAAAAAATTAATTCTAGGAAATATAGATTCAGTATCAGCTCAATTGAATTTTTAACAACACACCAAGAAACTATCAGAATAATCAACAAGAAAGATCATATAAACTAAGAATTTTCCTTCTGATACAAAAAATATAGAGCAATGCTTGATTTGAAGCACTGATGCCAAACTATATAGATTAGGATAACAAATTCGTATAAACACATACAAAAAAGAATTTGAAGAATTAATTTCAGCACTCCCCCATAGGTCTGGACAAGGTCAAACACTCAGAAGAAAAGCTAAAAACTTTACAGATGATCAAACACAATCTCTTTACCAGCTTGATATACCAATTGTTTACATCTAATAAATACAAACAACCAGTTTCTTCAAAATCCATTACATTAGTGTTCGATCCCTTGTGTAATTTATCAAACAGATTTCAGGGTTGAAATGAGTTGTCTTTGAACCATCTTGTTGTTTATCCAAGAGATTTATCTACCAACTAACGAGGCGTTTGGCCACTAAGGTCATTTAAAGCATGAAATGATGGGTTTCCATAGAACATTGAAAATTATTTCTCATTTCCATTACCTGTACTAAGTTGTTGCCTGAAATACGTATAATATATGTTGAGATATCTTCACATAATTTACTATGTCAACCTTCAATACTTTTGTCGATTGAAATAAACATTCTTTCGTTTTGAATCAATTCTTGAAAATTAGGTATACCCCAATAAATATATTTTAGGAATCGACAATCCTGAAATTGCAAGTATGACAAATCAAAATTCTGTTATAATGAGAGCATTTGAAACTTTTAAATCAGTTGATTAAATAGAATCACAAAAATAAACACATATATTGCTATACATGCTGTCTACTATTTCTAATATCAAAATTGATTTGCTGAATTATACTTTGCAATCATTATTTCATTGTTTTTAATAAGTTCCAATATCTTACAAAAAATAGCTCTGAAAAAAATTGGAAAGGTTTGAATATTGCAAAAAGTAGCACTACGGAGTACAATTACTAGATTTTACACATGGAATCACTTGGTGATATTTTGGCATTAAGAATTTTGAGTAACTGTTCAACCCCTCTGCATATTTTCTGTACCCTCCACAAGAGAATATCCATTTTGTTGCAGGTTATACCGATGTTTATCCTGAAGTAAGCATTAAGGATAATTGGCCACTATTCTTTCTAATACCCATTGCATTAATTTTTCCATTTAATAGGAAGAAAATATCACCTAGGGCCTATTGCACCAAAATACTTTGCAACTTTTCACTTTGCACTTTGCATTTTGTCAAATTTGCAATGTGAAAATTAATTCTGTTGCACAACATTCCCCCAAACACTTTGCCACTTTGACTTTTCACTTTTCACTTTGCGTTAATCATTATGACAGCTACCATGGAAACTTTCAAAAAAATTCGTTGACGTGACATTCCGTAACTTTTGAAATTTTTATCCAGTAATATGAGCAAAAGAAATATTAAGAATGATAAGAAACTTGCTCTTCTTGAAAGAATAAAGGAAAGAAAATCAATTCTTTTCTCGAAGTTCAGTGGGAAATGTGGAAACGCAGAAAAGGAAAACGAATGGAAAAAAGTCCATGAGTTTGCCCAATCGCTAGGACTGGCAGGAATGAGACCGACTTTGGACATTTACTAGGGACAATTTATTTGGTTTATGGAAAAGTAGAACTTTGGTATGATATAAATGTAGCAATAATAATTTGATTTGATATACATATTTCATTTTCTGAAAGGCCAAACGAGATAATTCACGAAAAACTGGAAGTAGTGGAGGAAAGGAAAAAATGATGGATGAAGTTGATACTTCCATACTTAATATAATAGAAACTGAATCCCCAATTTTGGATGGGTTAGATATTCTGGAAAGTGATGGTACCGGCAATCCTGGGTAATATATCAAATATTATCACCTTCCAACTGATATAATTCAAAATTTTCAGAAGTAAATCCCCCTTTGTTTCCGATATTGCGCCAACACTTTTCACAGAAGAAAACACTGATATTATTGATTCTAACGAAGGGAAATCATTCTCAATTCAGAAAAGAAAAAGGAAAACAGATCCCCACAAAGAAAAAATGAGCAGGAAAATGATGAAAAAGATTCCTTGCATGAATTGAAAAGGAAAGCTTTAGAAATTGAAATATATAAAAACACCTTAAGAGCAGCTAAGCTGGAGAAGGAATTAGGATTATCACCTTCAAAATTTACAAAAATATTTTTCACTGAAAACTGTTTGTGACATGGCGGTAACAAAATTTATAGATTATAGTGACACAGATTCTGAAAGTTAGATTTATTTGTTGTAATGATAGGTTATAAAGAATGAGTTACTTCATGTTTAACAAATTCATAATTAATTGTTTGGAATAAAGTGGGTATTGATATTCTCGACTTTCAATCTACTAACGAAAAAACTGTAAAATTTCATTGATACGTCCTTGCGTTGAAGGCTCAAAATTATTTATGGAATGTTCAATGTTTTCTCCTAAATCTACATCATAGTCGGTTTCTTCATAATTCTGAGCAACATGCACATCCTCCCTATCGATGACCCTTGCCACATTATGTAAAATGCAGCAAGCTATAACGATTTTAGCTGCTTTTTCAGGCTGAACTCTCAAATGGTTCAGGCATGGGAATTTCTCCTTGAGAATTCCGTGGGTGTCCTCTATCAGCCCAACCGAATGCGTTTATGATGTATGTTGAATCTTCTTTCAACCACATCATCAGGGTGTCTATTATAGGTGGGATGAGCCAATTTTTGGTTGGATAAGCACTATCACCCAAAATAACAGCACCAGGAAATGGGCGCCATCCTTCTTCAAATTTCCTGTATAATGCTGTGTTTCTGAGAACTCGAGAATCATGCACACTTCCCGGCCAACTAGCGTTCACTGAATAAAAATAATAATTTGGGCCACAAACCATCATGGTGTTGAGGGAATGATTTCCATGGCGGTCAACATAATTTTCTTCGTGATTATATGGGGCGTCTATTGGTATCAGTGTCCCATCTACACATCCGCCAGACAGATGGAAAACCTCCTTTCTGGTAGAATTGTAGAGCAATGTCATTAGTATTAGTAGATGGCCAGCATACCGTCGATTGCAACATTGTATTGACAACAGCATTCACCACCTTATGGACTGTTCTACATACTGTGCTTTTATCAACACCATGCATTGATGCTACATGCCGTGATATTGAGAACCATTTCGAGCCAATGCAAAGTTATCAGCAACTGCTGGTTAGCATCGAGGGAATAGTTCCTGCCATTTCTATTTTTAATTTGTCGTCCTATCTTCTCCAGTATGAATTCTGTTTGTCTTTTGTCATACTGAAACGATTCTTTGAATGAAAATTCGTCATTTAATTCGAAATTCCTCCTCGTATTTTGTATACTTTCCGTTTTCTGGGAACATTTCCAGCCTGTTCTGAGTCACTTTCATCGCTTCGAATATAATATTCCACGGATCATATTGAAGATATCACAGTTTGCTTAGAGCTTCTACCACTTTTCATTCAATTTGACAAATTTGTCCTATCTGACATTTGATTTGAAAAGTTCAACTTTTGGTGCAACAGAATACTATCATTTCTGCGAAGTGCTATTCACTTTGCACTTGACTTTTCACATTGCACTTTTCAATTATGAATGCTTTTAGGTACAGCGTAATTCATTTGAAAAGTGAAAAGTGCAAAGTGAAAAAGTTGCAAAGTATTTTGGTGCAATAGGCCCTAGTCTTATATTCTCTAAACATCTAGGTACAAATAATTCTTCTTTCCATCTTATTTAGTCATTCATTTTTATGGATCGTAAGATTAAGAACTCCAAAATAAAACTCAGACTCCCAACCACAATTAGTTTTGTCACTTATTCCTAATGCTTCTCTTATTTATTCACACAGTTAGTGAAAGCCTGGAAACAATATAATTAACGTATTAATACAGCTTATTACAGAAACATCACTCCTTACCTTCAAACAAGATATTATTTGTCAAACATTTCTGACGAAAATTGTAAACACAAATGAAAAAACAACCAAGTGCTTGAAAGTTGTTGTCTGGCAGGCGCAATTAAACAAAGAACCTCCAAAACTGTACCTATCTCTCTCCATTTTTAATCCTCACTTTGCTGTTCGGGTTCTGCATTTCTCTGATAATTTTCTGACTGTCCAAGAATGGTCCAAAATGATCAAAAATCCTCAGCTATTACGCATCAGTTCTACGCACCTGAGGACTGTCCCAGAACAGTCAGAAAAATACGAACCGAATGAAGCTATAGACACATAGATGTTGACATTAAAATTAATTTTGAAATTATAATATTTTTATCTTGAACACCCTCTCCTAATTTCAAAATTCCAAAAAAATCAAAATTTTTCTAACAATAAATTTTCATAAGTTTACATGAACTTTGACTTGAATTTTTCAAACTTAATTTTACTTAATGGTTTAGTATAAATATCAGATATTTGTTCGACGTTTCACAATAATCAATTTTCAATAGTCCTTCAGAAATTTTTTCATTTATAAAATGATAGCGCACATCAATGTGTTTACTTCGTTTTCCAAACTGTCCATTTTTGATAATGTTTATAGCACTTTGATTGTCCATATTTAGGTTTATCTTGACACTGTCACGGTTAGTTCTTCAATCACTGATTTTACATATAAAAGTTCCTTGGTACATTCTGCTGCTGCTATAAACTCAGCTTCGGTACTCGATAGAGACACAATTGGTTGTTTCCGGGATGTCCATGATATTGGACCGCCGCAGTAATAGATTATATATCCAGTTGTGCTTTTTCTTGTTTCTCGGTCTCCAGCAAAATCGCTATCGCAATATGCAATCAGCTGTTTGTTATTTGAATTCATCATGTAGCTAATTCCTTCACGTTCTTTTCCATTTAAATATCTCAAAATGTTTTTGGCATTTAGAATGTCTGAAGATTCAGGCTTATCCAATTTTCTACTGCAAAGATTTACTGCAAATTGTATGTCAGGTCTAGTTTTATTTGTCAGATACAGTAAGCTGCCAATCAATTCTCGATATGGAAACTTCTGTGAAGTCTCATCAACTTTGTTACCTTCTTGTTTTGAGTATTCATCCATTGGTGTCGATCTTCCTTTAGCATTCTTCATATAGAACCTTGTTAAAATATTTTCACAGTATTTTCCTTGAGTTAGATATGTTTTATCACTGGTTCGGTAGAACTTTACCTTATCCCCAGTGGGAAACGTTTTTCTGTTTGAATTCATGATCTGACATTTCGACAGAAATTGTTAGGTTATATTTATCTCGCAAGAATTCAAATTATACTCGCAAAGTTAAAATTTTGCCATGATTTATCGTACATCTTCTTTGTAATGACAATCGGAAATACATTGATGGAAAGATATTCATCATTACTATGTTTCATTTCTTCAATTTATGTGTTTATGTCAACGGAATGAATGGAAAGAGATATATAATGGGTTGCTTACTATAACGCAAAATAGTGGATGCTTTTTTCAAGGATGAACTGTGAAGGAAAATCGGATTTGCGATCTGCGAAGTTATAGTCGCAAAATCGGCTGTGACCTCTAAAGAAATCTTTGGCTGGCCACCAAGTCGCCTCAATCTTTTTTGTGTGTGTACCATCTGCCGCTGAAATTGATGCCTCGTAATACTGACTAAACCAAACATACTTACTTCGAAAGACTACAACTTCGTCTTTTATACTTATTTCATTTATTCGTCCAAACGAAATATAATACAGAGAGACCGAGAATAGAGGCTATTAGGTCAGGGAAGACGATAACCCAACATGTTGATTTCGATTTTTAAAAATAATTAATTTCTCCGGAACGAGACAGTTATCAAAGAAAAAATTGTTCTAATCGATTGATTATTGTGGACTGAATCTTTAAAAAAATTCAAATCAGTTTTCATCACTGGGGTCTTACTGAAGTTACATCCCATCAAGGAAAAATTCGAATTTTCGAAAATTAATTTCTCCGGGATGGTTATCAGAAGAAAGTTTGCACCAATCGATTCGCTATTAGGGACTGAATCTTTAAAAATGTCCACAAGCGTTTGTACCAATCTATTCATTATTGCCAATTTAATTGAAATAAAATTATGATACGTATTTTTCATTATATTGCAAAGGGAAAATGGGAAATATACAATAAACAATATTTATTCTTCATTGATCCTAAAAACTTCCATTCTCAATTAATAGAGATGCTCACTATTTGAATAAGGTCTTGCTTAATTATCCTTATTCTTTTTAAAACATGTTATAATGTTCAATATAATGCTATTCATTCATCAACACTCGACACATCTGTTCTTCCTCAACCCTTTAATCTAGGCAACCCAACATACCTTATTTTCGATCTAATATAGCTAAAAATGAAAATTTGAGGATATTATACTACGTTATTCTTCCGAATGTTATTTTTTAGCTAATGGTGTTAAATTCAGGTATAAAAACTGAAATCAACAATGTTTCTAATTCATTGGATAAGCGATAATAAACACATTTCTATGACATCTTCCCATTTTTCTGCCGCAGTGTCAAAGTCAACAGAAAATTCTCATCTGTAGGCGCCCACTGGGGATAAGGTAAAGTCCAGCCAATTGCTTTAATAATTCATTAATCTCCTCTTCATCATACCCAAAAATAATGCCGTCATCAACATAAATTGCCAAAAAAATTGTTCCAATTTTATTCTTGAATATACATGGCTCTGTTTTAGTAGCTGTGAGATTCTTTTTAGATAAGAATTCAGTAAAATATTTATTCCAATTTAGAGATGCTTGTTTCAAGCCATAAAGAGATTTTTGAAGCAAACATACCTTGTCATTTTCCTTAAATCCTTCCGAACTTCCATGTATATTGTTTCGTTCAAATGTCCATATAAAAATGCTGTTTTAATATCGAATTTCTTCATATGAAGGTTTCTATTTGTAGCTAAAGCAAACAAAATACGTAAGCATGTTATATTTACTACTGGGCTGAAGGTTTCTTGGTAGTCAATACCATTTTGTTGTTCAAATCCCTGATCACTAGTCTGGCCTTGTATTTTCCGTCATCCTTTACCTTAAAGATCCATTTGTTCGTCAATATATTGTCATGCTGTACCTTATCTTTGTCAACATAGGTCCACACCTTGTTCTTGTTCAATGAAGTCTTCTCATCTTCTATTGCTGCCATCCATTTGTCCTTATCTTCAGAATTAACTGCCTCTTGATATGATAGCATAACATAGTCTCTCAGCTTTGCTGGCATTTTTGTGTTTCTCCTTGGTCTTTCTTCGTTATCTACTTCTATATCAGCTTCCCTTTCTTGGATTGTTGGCTCTTCATCTAGGTTAGGTTCTACCTTTTTCTTCTTGAAAGTTATCATGGGTTTCATTTCTGAAATTTTATCGTTTATATTATTACATTTTTGAATATTACGTCTCTAGATATAATTATTTTTTGATCTTGCTCATCCCATAGTCTGTAACCATTGATACTATAACCAACAAAGGTAAGTTTTTGGCTTCTCTCATCCAGTTTCTTCCGATATCCCAAAATTTTTGCATATGCATCATTTTCGAATATTTGTAATCTTGACATATCTGGCCTTTTCTTAAACCACATTTCTGCTGGTGTCACCTTTAAACTTTTGTGTAGGGCTTCTATTTAGTAAGTATGCTGCCATGTAAACAGCTTCTCCCAAAAATCTTCTCCATTTTGGAATCAAAAATTAAAGCTCTAGCCTTTTCCATTATAGTCCGGTTCAATCTTTCTGCCTTTCCATTCAATTGTGGTGTATGTGGTATAGTTCTGTCAATTATTATTCCTCTAGACCTGCACCATGACTTTAGGTCATTATTTATATATTCTCTACCATTATCACATCTCAAAACTGATACTTTAAGGTTGAAGTGAGCTTCTGCTTCTAATATATATTCTTTCACATAGCTAGTTGCTTCATATTTTCCCTGTAACAAATAAGTTTTAGTGAAATGAGTATAATCATCGAGAAAGGTTATCATGTATTTTTATTGTCCCATGTCATTGGATCTATAGGTCCACAAACGTCTGTGTGAACTATTTCGAGAGGTCTACTTGCTTGTCTTCTTGATTTGTCGAATGGAAGTCTTGTCTGCTTAGCCTCCACACATATCTCACATAAGTCATCTAGTAATTCGCAATCTTTTTCATCAATATCCATACCATTTGTTATCTTTATCAAATTCTTCATACCGGTTACACTCAAATGTCCCAGTTTCGCATGCCAGTCTTGAACATGTTGTCTTCTATCCCTAGTCAGCATTGCTTCTTCTCTGTTCCTTCATTCCTGATATCAATTGTGAACAATCCGTTTTCTTGTTTTACACCTTTTATTATTGGTTGATTGTCCTTGAAAACAGTCACCTCATTCTTGCTGAATTTTACTTCACCTCCATTATTTGTGATCGCACTGACAGATAACAGATTCCTGCTTAGTTCTGGAACATATAATACATTTTTAAGTACACAAGATTTTCCATCTACAGTTCCAATTTTTCTTGCTTCCATGTTTTGATCTTCTTTTGCTGTGTTTATTTCTGTTGTACAATTCTTGATGTTATCTAATAGTTCTCTGTTGTTTACCATATGTGATGTAGCCCCTGAGTCAACCACAAATTCTGTTATTTGTTTTTCCATCTTATTTGAAACCATAAATGCTAATTTTTTTTCTTCATCATTTGGCTGTTTGTTTCTGAAGAAACAATTTTGAGTACTATGATTCGTTTTCTTACATATTGTGCATTTCCTTTTAAAACATGATTTTGCTTTGTGACCGGCCTT
The DNA here is from genome assembly GCA_030674115.1 of Micraspis discolor. Lineage (NCBI taxonomy): Eukaryota > Metazoa > Arthropoda > Insecta > Coleoptera > Coccinellidae > Micraspis > Micraspis discolor. The sequence continues at coordinate 11,103 of JARTUT010002019.1, forward strand.
GCCACAGTTGAAGCATTTTATTTTATCAAATTTCCAATTTTCAGCCTTGAATGCTACAGCTTCTTCAGTTTCATTTTTTGATTTTTAGTTTTGATTCTTCATTTAATAATCTGGCTATCAGGTTTGTCACTGTTCTTTCCTTTAATGGTGTAGATTCCCAAGCAGTACTAAAATGCTTGTAATCATCGGGTAATGTAACCAATAATTTTGACATGAACATAGAATCATCTATTTTGTGTTTCAATGATTCCAACCTACAAACTATGTTCTGCAAACAGCTTATGTGCAGAGAAATATCTGTGCCTTTTTATAGGAGTAGTTAAAAATCCTTCAACAAGCTGCACTTTTGTTCCTCAGTGCCCTGCTGAAATATTCCACACAACTTCTCAAACATTTCCTTTGAGGTTTCACAATTCATGACGTGATTTATTAATTTCTTATCGATGCTGGTTACGATGATTTTTGTGCCTTGGCGTCCTTTCGTTCCCATTCCACCATCTCTTCTGGTCTGGTCAGATCTTGAAATTTTCTGCTACCATTTACAATTTCCCAATTTCCAAATGCTTTGAATACCACAGTTATTTGGAACTTCCATATTTGAAAACTTTCTGCGTCCGTGAGCTTTTCTATAGAAATTGCTTCGTCATTTGGAGGAGCCATTTTGTACGCCAACGGTGTCTTATCTTGAATTTTATTTCTTAACTCTTTACCTTTCTTTTCGTTTGTTCTGGACTACACTGGGCCCATAACCTGTTGCGAGTAGCAGTGGGTTTAATAACCAAAAAGTCCAGAGGTTTTATTTAAGTAATTTTATTTTAAACTTATTCAGCATTCAACTTACACTCATGTTCAACTGTCTACACTATCTATGACTATATCATCTGCGCAATAGCGAATTCAAAACTGAATGTCAATGTCATAGAATTAACATAGACACATAGATGTTGACATTAAAATTAATTTTGAAATTATAATATTTTTATCTTGAACAAATTCCATATGCAGAATCGGAGAGAAAACGGAATGTGGTTTCTGTGTCTAGTGCCAGTGTCGCCGGTGTTCAGTGCGTGGGTGTAAACTGTAAACAATGGTATTTGATTCTTTTTGGGTAAAATTTTGAAAGCGGCAACTAAGCCAATTAAAAATAATATTGTGCCTGTGGGTGAGTTTGATGGAGGTATTTATAGTATATTAGTTGGTGTTTGAGCCCTTGTAATTGTTTTGCTGTCTTAGTGAATATATTGATTTACAAATTTATTGTGAGCCCGTTTTGTTACGTAGAGGCACTATGAATCATACACCTATTCCCTAACCATGTTGTTGCATTATTTTCAGCTACCTACTTAAATCCTTGCTCTTCTCGGGCCAGCCCCCATAACCAAGAATGTACCCCTCTTTTCATCCTACCACGTAAATTAATCTGTTCTAACCAAATCTATTATCCATGATCCATTTTTCAGCGTAAACTATCAAGGGTCAGCTTCTCTGGTTTTACAGCAGGAACGCATGGGTATATCGACCAGTAGCATTACTATCTAATTTTGATATGAAATAGTAGATGTAGCCCATTGTATGTGGCACCTCAGTACTGTAGTGGACTGTAATATAGTTTTTGTTATTTACTTCTGTTTTCTTGCTGTTAATTATGTTTCTTACTATCATTTATGTCTACGTTCCTTACGGCTATTTTCTTCCCTTTTTGACCGTTATTTATTTATATGTTTTATTATACTATCGAGTTGTGAAAGTACTTGTCTGTTATACCTTATTTCACTTTTACTTATAACTATTATGATTGTCCTTGTCAGTTGTGTTCAATTGATAACGACTTCTTCGATACTATGTGTCCTAAAAACACCTAACATGCCATGATCTCTTCTTGTTAATTGTATTCATAGTCAAGGGGTTCTTTGTGGCCTGAGGCTTTTCCTCCTTCCTTTTAGACCCGAAATAAAGAGTTAATCGTTTGGGACTCTGATCATTGTGTTTTGTTTACCATCCTTCTTTCCCAACTATTTTTCACTAATCCCAATTATCACTAATCTGAAATATTTCTTATAACGTAGAGTCCTACCTTCGCTAAATGATCACATTAAATGGCCAAGTCTCTGAATCTGAGGTCCGTCCGACTCCAGGATAGCAGCAAAGATTAACTTACAAAGATGAAGCACTCCGGCCTTTTTCTCGTCAACGATTCAATGACCTTGAGAATTCTATCGTTGAAAAAAGGGGCGGGACTAATAAGAAAAGGATATATCTCTCTCTCTTCTCCAAATTCGAATTTAAACCGCGAAACAATTCACCGGGTATTTCTGAAAATCATAGCAGATCCTTAATTTAATCAAAACCTTTGAATTAAATGGCATATTTTATATAACTTGTCTATGAATTCTTTTCCCTCCGTTCGAAAATTTTTAATGATAGTGTGATATATGGAGTAAAAGTCTGATTTTGTATAGGAAATCTAGAATTCCATTCCGCACTGGTTTTCATATTTGGATTGTTGAAAATAAAACATAACTTTTTCAGTATCCGTGTAACATCATTCTTATTATACTTTCTTCGACCAATTTTGAGATAGTTCATTAAAAGTCACCGAATATATAGAAGTAATTCGTAGAAGAAATAGTAATTACATTAAGACTGAAGTTTGAAAAAAATCGTTAGTAATGATGACCTATAAACTGTTTCATTTCATTTCTCATACCTTGTTCAATCCTAGCATATTGAGTTTGAGTTTTAGATATTCAATGATCCTAGGGATCTCACCTTCGAGAATACTTGTTTTCTGTTCATTTCGTATGTAACGATTTTCCGGATGTTGATAAATTATGAAATAAACAAGTGCCTATCAGACATTTAGAACTTTTCCGTATATTTATTTTGATCAGGACATGATTCTTACAGACTGGCACGACAAGGGCCTTTGAAAAGTAAAAGAAAACGATAGAAAATTATTAATGAAATTCTGAAATAATATGAAAAAATGACTCGAAAGAAAATGCGAATGCTGGAGTATAGACTTCTGCCTACCTGGTTTCACAGTACGGCTGAATGAACTTGTCCAGGCACTCACGGGCGAGAATAGTCACTTTTTCACTAGAGTTCGAATTTGTAGATTCAACGAGAAAGTTATTTATTTCCAAGAAAAGTGTTCTTGTACTTCACCGGATGAACGCCGGTACAGTACTCTTTCTTCGACATAGGTCATATGCTCCAACATATGTTACGCGTTAATCGGAAAGTGAAATGAACATATACAGAGTGTATTACCATTGAACCGAGCAAGCAACTTGGAAGAGAAATAAATGAAACTAACAAATTTAACTAAAATAAAAAGTTGCAGTAACATAACCGCCCACCTAAAATAGAATATTTTATGAAACAAAGCAAATACAAAATTGAAAAGATATCGAACATAAAGCAAAAAAAATATATACACAATGTACATCAACATACGTCACAATTATTGAAGAGGTAATGGACATAATTTAACCACTGATCTCTGCAGTACACCTTGAGTAGTCCGAACAGTAGCTACTCTAGCTATTTTATCAGCGCCAGGGTGCAATTTCTCAATGCGTCCAAGTCGCCAACGCAATGGAGGGAGTTGATCATCTTTTATCAAGACTAGTGCACCTATTGAATAAGGTGGCGAGTCACTATTGAACCACTTTTTTCGTTGTTGCAGTGTGTTCAGGTATTCTAAATTCCATCTTTTCCAAAAATCCTGATGAATACGAGTTAAAAGCTGCCAACGCGATAATCGACCGATAGATAGGTGAGATAAATCTGGTTCAGGAATAGCAGCGGACATAGAGGGCGAGAATTGAGCACAGATTCAATCTGTGTGAGGACTGTATAAAACTCCTGTATGACCTGTTGAGACAGAAGGAACTGTAAAGTCTGGGCACCTGGATGCAGATATATTTTATGGAAATGCTGAATAAGGAGCTCAGTAAGACGATGAGATGAAGGAAGCAAAGCTGGGTGTTTGTGATCATAAGCCAGACCAGAAAAAGACAGACGACCGCCCACCCTGAGAACACCATCTTCTCCAATAAATGGATTCAATTTTCGAAGTGATTTAGATATGGAATTTCCCGAGATGAGATTATCGATTTGTTCCTTGCACACAACCCGCTGAACATGTTCTATAATGAAGAAAAGTGCATCTTTGAGTTCAACTGCGGAAAATCTATATATCCTAGGAGCTTTAGAGTTTTTCATGAAGTGAACAAATCTGAAAATATAAGCTACCACCCTTTGAACCTTGGACAGAGATGAATACCTGGAGAGCAAATCATCAACAAACGAAGGGGAAATGAAAGCTGACAAAGAGAGATGACGTTCTTCTTTTTGTACAAGATGAAGAGAATTCTCTATTTCATCATTTGCGGGAAATCGCGGGAAAATCTTGACGAGTACACACGCGTCTTGGTTGTTGTTTCTTCGATTTCGTCTTAATTTGCAGTGAAATATTAGAGAAAAAAACTTTTTGATAGTTTTCCGATTCGATAACAAGATAGTGAAGTTATCCTGAGCCCCTAACAACTGAAAATTGCAATTTCAAGACCTGCATTTGATTTCGATTTAAGGGTCACCATACATAACACGATAAGTATGTCTAAAACTTGCAAGTTGTGTAGCGACAACTTTATTGTCAGCACAAAGTCTATAAAGTGCGGTTACTGTCGACTTGATTTCCATCCAAAATGCGTTCAAATAAAGGATACCGTCCTGAAAGCTCTGTCCGAGTCTGAAAACATCTGCTTTTTCTGTTTTGATTGTCTGGATCGTGTGAAAGCCAGACTGGACCATGAGCCTGAGAACGTTCATGGCATGGGAGGTGATGGAGACTTTTTGAGCGCTTTGATAGAGAAACACACCAAAGTTATAGTGGAAGACTGCCAGATGAAGTTCAATAGCCTTAAGGAAGAAATTATGGCTCTGAAGGATAGTAATAAGGATTTAGTTCGATTGATGTCATCCAATGAATACATGAACGCTGGGACATCCAGATCAAAGGAAATTACAATAGTCGAGAACGACCCATCATCTAAACTGCTATCGGTACCATCAGATCTGAAGCAGAAAACAAGCAGAAAACGAGATGTCCTCCAATCTGACAAAAAGGAAAGAGTAGATACTTTGGCTCCTGTGAAGGAGGTCTTGGAACATCCTAAGCCTTCCTATCCAAGGAAGACATTCACAGGAGATCCGGCGGTCCATGCAAGGGGAAAACCCGATGTCAATATTAAACCAGCTCCAAAGGGTAGAAGGTGGATATGGATTGGTGGTCTTTCAAGAGAAACTTCATCGTCCAACATATTATCATATGTGACTGAAAGATGGCCGAAAAATGATCTTTTATGTTTCGATTTGAAGTCTAAGAATAGCAAAAAATCCTTTAAGGTAGGTAGCAGAGATCTGGAATTAGAGGAGTTACTTAACCCAGAAGCATGGCCTGAGGGTATACTAATCAGACCATTCCAGAACATCTAGCTAAGAGCAACCCAATCTGACAATGAAACTGTGTACCAAGGAAGTTATTGTGAGGCGAACGATATTCGTTGTAGCTTCAATTCAAACTTATGTCAGAATAATTTATATTGCTATTACCAAAATGTCAGAGGGTTACGTACAAAAATAACTAATCTTGCTTCATCAATAATTAGTTCGGATTATGATGTTATATTTTTAACTGAAACTTGGTTGTGTAAAGACATTTCACATTTAGAATTAGGTATTAATAATTTCGATATTTACCGCAAATACAGAGATTCCGAAATTAGCTGTAAATCAAGGGGAGGCGGTGTCATGATAGCCATAAAGAGATCGATTTCTTCAAGAATCATATCAAGCTCACATAATGATATAGAAGTTGTATTTGTTTTAGTTCATACTTCAACTTCAAACATAAACAATGTGATATTAGATTTAATATTTTCATCATTCGATGACACATCGGTTTCTTTAGCGGCTGATATCTTGCTTCCTTGTGATGAACATCATCCGGCATTATGTTTTTACATTGATTCCGGATGTTCGATAAGAAAAGAACATAATTACACATTTCTGATTTAAAGAACGCCAATTATAATGATATATTAGATTACTTTTCGACAATAAACTGGAACGAAATTATTTTCGAAAAGGAAAAGTCCATTTCAAATTTTTACTGTGTTGTTGATTCAGCAGTTGAATTATATGTTCCTAAAAGAATATCAAAAAAATATAAATTCCCAAATTGGTTTTCACCTCGTCTAAAAAGAGTGATTTATTCGAAAAAAGCGGCACATAGATCATATAAGATATCTAAAAGCTTGGAAGCATATATACAAAGTTTGCTGAGTTGAGACAACAATGTAGAAATGAGTCCGAGAATTGCTATCGTGAATATATAAATTCTGTCGAAAACTCTATAGAAATTAACCCAAAGTATTTTTGGAAATTTGTGAATGATTCCAGGTCGAATGAGAGTCTTCCCACAACTATGTATTTTCAAGATGAGATTTCAGATAATCCACAAGAAATAGCCAAATTTTTTGGTTCCTATTTTTCCAAAGTTTATAAAGTGAGCAATCCAAAACACTTGAATACACCGCAGGATAATCTTGTCGATATAGGAAGTGTATATTTTACGACAGATGAAGTACTTAAAGAGTTGTTGACTTTGAATGACTCTAATGACTCGGGTGCTGATAATATTGGGGCGATATTTTTGAAGCGCTGCGGTGATATATTGGCCGAGCCTTTATGCCTTATATTCAATAGCTCGATTAAATGCGGAAGTTATCCAAAGATCTGGAAAGATAACTTTGTTATTCCTGTACATAAGTCTGGAGATGAAAAAGATGTGAAAAATTATAGACCAGTATTGAAGTATTCTCACATCCCTAAAATTTTCGATAAGCTTGTCAACATCAAAATTTCACCTTGCTTTTCACGTGTTCTTCTATCAGAACAACACGGATTCATTAGCAAGAGATCGGTAACAACTAATCTTGTTTCGTACATAGACATCATTTCAAATGCAATGAAAGAAAAATTTCAGGTAGATAGCATTTATACTGACTTTCAAAAAGCTTTTGACACGGTTCCACATTCGTTACTTGTTGAGAAGCTTGAAGGGATCGGGGTCGACCCTCGGTTATTGGACTGGTTGTCTGATCGTTTACGTGATGGTACCTTAAGGGTTAAGCTTGGAGATGGTGTTATCTCTGATCAGTTTCTCGTTCTTTCTGGGCTTGGTCAGGGTTCACCCCTTTCTACGCTTCTCTTCCTCTGTTTCATAAATGACATAGGAAAATATATTAGAGGAAGTCTATTTCTATTGTTCGCTGATGATCTTAAACTGTTCAGGGTCATACGGAGTATTCAAGATTGTCTTTCACTACAAGAAGATCTTAATAATGTTGAAAGGTGGTGTGTTGACAATGACATGCAATTCAATATCAGTAAATGTAGTGTAATGAGATTTTACAGAATAAAGTCACCTATCCAGTACGATTATAGGCTAAACAATGTCAAACTAAGCTCAAGCCTAATTGTTAAAGATCTGGGAATTCGAGGTGACCACAAACTGAATTTGATTCAGCATATTTTCATTACAACTCAGAAAGCTATGAGGATGCTTGGATTTATCAAAAGAAAACTCAAAAACTTCAATAATATCTCTGCCTTAAAAATTGTTTATTTTACGAATGTCCGAAGTATAGTATATTGGAATATTCAACTGTAGTCTGGTCTCCTTATTATGAAGTGCACAAAAATAATATTGAGCGCGTGCAACGAAAATTTTTAAGATGGGTTGCTTACAAAATGAGTATTCCCAAGGCTTCAATAAACTATGACCACTTACACGAGTCTTTATCAATGAAACCACTATCTATAAGAAGGAATAATTTTGATGTGATGCTTGTATATAAATTAATCAATAATTTCATTGATTGTGAATATTTAGTAGCTAAGATAAAACTTAATGCGAAAAATGTATTCCTTAGACATAGAGATCTCTTATACATCGAATATAACCCCACTAACTATGCCATGAATAATCCGATTGCACGAGCGATAAAAGGGGCAAATGCATCGGAAATCGATCTATTTCAGGTGTCTATATTTAGTCTCAAAAGATATTTTGAGGCCATTTGAACTTATAAACTATTCTTGTTGGTTTTTCTTGAGGTATTTTTTTGTTTTTGTAGGTTTCTGTATTTTTTGGTTGTTATCTGTTAATTTTTGGAATATTGTATATTTTATTGAAAATTGGATTTGCTGGTTGTAATTGATTGTAATAATGATAGTAATTTGTAAATTGGCATGTCCGTTCTAATAAATAATTAAATAAATTTGCGAAGAGATGTTTGGAACGAAGCCAGTCAGGGCCTGCCCACCACAAAGAGCAGTTCAACAGTTCGGTTGGCGTTAAGCCGCGTGAAGCACACTCAGCTGGGTTGTCTTTCGATTGGACATGATACCAATTCTCTGTTGAAACTAAGTCCTGAATTTGAGTTGTTCGATTGCTTAGAAATGTCTTAATGGCTTAATCCATGTTAGAGCTACCATAGAATCAGACCAAGCAAAAATGTTGTCCATTGTAAAGGCTGACTGGTAAACAGAGGAAACCATATTAATGAGCTTTGATAATAAGAGACAAGCACACAATTCCAGTCGTGGAAGTGAAATGCTCTTCACTGGGGAGACCTTTGATTTACCACATACGAAAGAGGTGTCAATGGAGCCGTCAGAATTGAAAAACCTGAAATAGACCACGCAAGATAAGAAAACTCGTCCGACGAAGGAAACCACCTCAAACCGAGAATTTTGACTATCGGATCTATATCAAAATCCAAAGAATGGTAATATTGATGATCCAGAGGTATGGTTGAGAGTAATTGAGAACTGTTACTACTCCATTTTCGGAGCTCAAAACCACCGCAATTCAATAGGGCAAT
>JARTUT010000280.1:0-20041 GCA_030674115.1 Micraspis discolor
AACTCACAGGTGAATTTCAAATCAGGATGGTAGCTATTGAATTCGTTTATGATATCCTCATTTCATTTTCAGGTGCTGCTGTAAGACAGTCAAAAACAAAACGTTTGAAAAATGGTATTTTGTACTATAATTTCTTTGTAACCGTTTCTTCCAGATCTTCCATTACGAGTTGAGCTATTACTGCAGAAATTGGAACCCCCATGCCACATCCATTAATTTGACGATAAAATTCATTTTTGAATTGGAAATATGAACTAGAAAAACATAGATCGTCCGCTTTCAGAAATTCATCTAGTGGTAGGTCAGTATATTCCTTTATTTCGCTCCATTTTTTAATAATAATATCCTTTGCTATGTCTAACGGTTAATTAGTGTAGACTGATGACATCCAGTGAGAATAGCTTTTATTTTCTTTTAGTGATATTTTACCTATAAAATCCTTAAAATTCCATCAATCTCTTACGCAATATTTATTTTTTACAAGTATTGGTGTTAAACAATTGGCGATGTACTTTGATAACTTTTAAGTTGGACTTTGTACACAGCTGATGATTGGTCTTAATGGTATCTATATCCTGCTTATGTAATTTTGGAAGTCCGTAAATTTGGGGTGGATTTGCATTATGAATTTTCAAGTCATTACATAATTTTTTAGGTAGTAAAAGTTTTCTTTCCCATGATTTTATTGGATCATTATTTTTATTTTGAATTATGTTTGTTAGGTCTTGTTTGAGTTTTTTGTAAGTAGTTCATCATTAAGGAGATCATAATTTTTTTTATCATAGTCATCTGTGTTCATCACTACCGTTTTATTTGATTTATCTTTATATTTATCTTTATATTTTGTAAGCCAAAAGTTCAAAAGAATATATATATATATATATATATATATATATATTTGTCCCACTATATTTAGGTCCTCCATCAACACCCGATTTACATATCATAGGTCCTCCGGGGTCGATAGGTCTTCCGTATATGGAGGACCTAACACAATCAATGCTAAACGCTTACAAACATCACCCTGAGTCTACCATAAACTTTTCAGATGGACGACTGAAAACTGGAATTTCGCATTTTTATATAATTTAGTTCAGCGCTTTGCACACTCGCTCATTGGTGGCGCTCTCGCTCGCGTATACCCTTATGAGTATATGCAATTTACATTTTACGGTGGATCACTCTCCTCCATGTATACGTCAGAACTAACACAGTGGATAGGTCCTCCGTAGAATTGACAACGTTGCATTCACCAAGAATGAATCCAAATTAAATGAGAATATCGCCTATTCTGCAAGTTTGGCGTGAGCTTGGAGAGATCGCCGAGTAGAAAGAAAAGTGCGTTCACGATATTTGTCCGACTTTCTTCTTCATAAGCGTAAAGATACTTTACTCTATTGAATAAATAATAAATAATTGAATAAATGTATAGTTGTATAGGGTTATGTTGGTCGCATGTGTTTTTGTTAGGTCGCAAGGGGTTATAAGAATGATTCATTTCGTCATAATTCCTAATCTACTGATGATACATACAAAAACTAATAACAGATTAGGAATCCACGCCCTCGATCTGGTAAATAACGAGATCCACGTTTTCTTGAACAAAACATTGTAGTTTTCCAATTGGTAGTGAAACTCAAAAAACGTTTTTGTCAATTGACAAATTATCTAATTTCCCCATATCTCTCAAAAAGATAGGGATGCAGAAAACCTAAACACATAAAAATCAACAACGGGCTCTGACTAGTAATCAGGAAAAATCGTTAATCGAGAAATATAAATTGTAGATTTCCGTCTAGGGAGTTTTTTTTCGCTAATTTTCGGGTCCGAAGTGTCGAGTCGAAAAAATTTTTTCACTTTATATCGATGCAGGTCTCGTCATTTACTAAATCGAGGGCGTAGATTTCGAATATGGTTTTCGTGTTTTCAGAAATTTGGGAAATAATCCACTTTTAGTGAAAAATTTGTCAAAATTGGTCAAATTTGATCAAACACACAGCTCAGATGGAGCTAAGTAGAAAGATGCTGATTTTTTGGATTCACATCGTTTCTTCATCTATCAAATAATTCTGAAAACGACACCTCTGGTCGGTACCTACCGTTCGAAAGTTACGGTTTTTTCCCAAAGGTCTTTTTCTCAGATAATTCAGATCGCGATAATTTCCTGGATTAATTATTGAAAAAATTAGAAAAGCACTGACTTGAGGTCAGGACTACCGATTAAACGAGAGTAATTTTGCTCTGAGTTCAGTTCAGTACCCACATAAATATTTGCTAAATAATAATAATAATATTTATCTTTATTGATCCATTAAGACTACAAAAGTATAGGACAGATCGGCAAACCAAGGTATAAAGAGATACAGATAAAATAATCTCATATCACAAATCCAACATGGCGTCATTCGTGAATTCCGCCACCGAATTTTCAACATCCATCATACAATAGGTGCTTTATTGCCTTCTTGAAATGAAGTTCACCCAATATCTTAATTTTGTTGGAAGATGATTGAAAAGACGTATGCTCTGATATAAAGGAGAGCGCTCTTATTTAGATTTTGCATGAACTGGCACTTCCGAAACACTGTTATGTCTTGTAGAATAATGATGACGACTCGATAATTTGTGCATAAAGCTTTCATTATTCTTAACATAAAGGAGATACTTATATATACAGGGTGTTCATAAATTGAACGTACAAACGAAAGGGGAGATTCCTTAAGTGATTTTAAGAGAAAAAGAGTCCCATAAACATGGGGTCGCAAACGTTTCGTTTTCGAGATACAGAGTGTTGAAGTTTGAATTTTTTCAAGTTTTTTCTCATAGTATCTACACTTCACGAGATATTCAACTGAAATTTGGCATAGATATTACATTTGAGAGTTCTCACCACGTGAGATTGCAATTTCGATAGATAATCTACAGGGTGATATTTATTCTGGAACACTGCCACCTGTTCTTCTGCAGAACTTTTTTTGGTGAGCAACTGTTAATTTGAAAAAATGTTAAAAGAAGCTTTGTTCTTATACTAAACTTTTCGGTCTCATGTAGTTTTGTCGTATCTACCAACGATTTCGAGAAAAAATTTTTGATCGATTCTCTCGAAATCCTCGTGAAAATCCAAATTATGATCGAAAGGTCAGTTTGTAAGCTGTGGTCAATGAATTCAGTCTCAGTTTTTATGGAAATTTTCCTGATCTGTATCGATGATTCATAAAGATTCGATTAACTCGTATAATCAACACAAGAAATGTATTACAACAGGAAACGTAAAACTAAAAAAATCATAACAAGACACCTCATCAAGTAACCGCAAAGACTGAACTACAGCAATTGTTGAAAATGTCTTCTCCCAACTGTTATACAAGTTTCTGATCTTCGTCTCATAGACGACCGAACTCTTTCATACACTCCCGGAATATTCCTAACTGTATCAAATGCGCCTATTTTCTCAGTTCTTCTACGGTGTTCACGGGTGTCGAGTATAGTAGAGATTTCAGGTGGCCCCATAAAAAGTAATCTAAACATTTAAGTCTGGGGATCTGGCGGGCCATGACTGAGGACTACCCCGTCCAATCCACCTGTTTTCATAATTTTCGTCCAAATACTTTCTTGCCAAAACTGAAAAATGAGCAGGAGCACCGTCATGCATGAACCACATTTCTCGTCGTAGCATAAGAGGTATCTTCCAATAACAAGGCCAAATCGTTTTCTAAAAATGTCTTTTTGATTGACCTGTTAGTCGACCTGGCAAGAAGAAAGGACCAATCAAATCATCACCAATATTACCACCCACACATTTTGTGAAAATTGCTCTTGAAAAAGGGTTTCTACTTATCCATGCGGATTCTCCTCGGCTCATACGTATTCATTATGAAAATTGATAATTGAAGTCCTTGAGAAACAGGCTTCATCAGTGAAAAGAATTTGGCAATCAAAATAAGGATTTATGAATAGTCTACTGACGTACCACTGACAAAACTAACCCTCGGATGAAAATCTCGAGGCAGAAGAGCTTGCACCCTCTGAATGTGATAAGGATATAGCAGAGAATCCAGCAAGATCCGCCAAACAACTTGATGACGTGCATTCAAAAGTGCACCAATTTTTCTTGTTCTAGTTCTTGGATGTTGTTCTATTTCGTTCATAACTGCCTCGAGTTGTGGTGTTCTCACACTGCGTGGTCTCCCAGCATTAATTCTTTCCGTGGAAAAAGATCCAGCTTCTGAAAGACGCCTATGAATATCAGAGAACATTCGATGATTTGGTATCACTCTATTGGGATAGCGTTCCATGTAAAGACGCCTAGCTTCTCTTGCATTTCCATTTGCAAAACCATACATGAAATGCATATCAGTCATTTCGGAATTCGTGAAATTCGGCATGTTTTGGTATTGAAATGTGTAAAGGTTCTAATTTCTGATCAAATTATTGTTGTAACAGTCATAAAAATCGTAATGAAAATAGTAGTCTAACTACATTCAAAAAAATAAATAGCTACAAATGCAACCACCTTCACTTTAAAAAAACAAACGCTCAATAATTTGATGTGTCAAAACTGGCACTGAATTCATTCACCACAGACTACAAACTGGCCTACCAATCATAGTTACGAGAATTTCGATGGAATCGTTCAACATTTTTTTCTCAAAATCGTTGGTAGATACGACAAAACTAAATGAAACCGAAAAGTTTAGTATAAGAACAAAGCTTCTATTCACATCTTTTAATGTTAACAGTTTTCACAAAAAAGTTCTGCAGAAGAACAGGTGGCAGTGTTCCAGAAAAGATTTCACCCTGTAGATCTTCTATCGAAATTGCCATGTCACGTAGTGAGAACTCTCAAATGTAATATGTATGCCAAATTTCAATTGAATATCTCGTGAAGTGTAAATACTATGAGAAAAAATTGAATAAAATTCAAACTTCAACACTCTGTATCTCGAAAACGAAACGTTTGCGACCCCATGTTTATGGGACTTTTTTTCTTAAACTCACTTAAGGAATCTTCCTTTTCGTTTGTACGTTCAATTTAAGAACGCCCTGTATAAATACATGACATGTCAGAATATGATTTGCTATATAATATGGTCGACAAGAAGGTAAATGTGACAAATTGAAAATTACTGGGATTATCCTCTTTTGACAAATCAACACCCTTTCCAGTTCGGTAGATCCTCCCCAGATAAGAACATTATATGCCATGTGTGGATAAGCTATACAATAATACACATTCAAGAGTGAATGCAGGAAAACAAATTTTTTGATCTTATTTATGGCAAAATATGAGTTGTTCAGTTATTTACAAACCGAATCAATATGGTGGTTCCATCGTAAGTATTCGTCAATTTGTACTCCAAGAAATCTAGGGGAGCCACTTGTAGTTACTGACGAGTTTTCTAAGTGAAGACAGATCGTTTTCCACCGAAATTTGTCAGTTTGAAGTGAATGCATACTATTTTTTCTGTGTTAACAATCAAATTATTCCTACGCCACCAAGTGGTAAACGTTTGAAGTAGTAGGGCTATCAGGTCCTCAAGCTCCCCAAAGCTCCCGCAGTTACCAAAATGATGAATCATCCGCGAAAAGTATGATCAAATGAGCAAGAACATAATCCGTCAAATCATTTATAAACATAAACGTGCCTAAAGAAGTTTTCACTTCAAAAAGAGTTCACAACTCCCAATTCAATAGTATGCTGATCATCTAATGAACGAGTGGGACTCCACGTCAGTGCATGTGGCATTCAAATGATATTCGAAGTTGAAAAATTTGTCTTGGTTCATGTGATTTCTGATTGCCTTTTGGACGAGAGCTATTGGCTTCAAGTGTCAACAATTTTCAATCAATTCAAGTTCCAGTGATTTATCAGTGATTTAGATATTGGGATGGGGATCAGATAGAGGTGAAAAATATCAGTTGAAACCGTTTATTGAAGTAGATTGTTTTTGACAGTACGTCATTTCTATCGAATTTTAATATTTTCCCACTCTTCCGGGTTCGAACCTCACTCTCGAACTGAATTTTTTCATTCAATAAATAACCAATAATCTATTATTATTTGTAACTGGAAATATTTTTTCAACTCTTCTTTATTTGCTGCCAAACTTCTTGCATCTTCCTGCGGCGTAGCACTCTCGCCTTCAAATCTGCCTATCAGCTCTCTTCCTCCATTCTACGGTTCCTCTTAGATATTGCTTTCTGTATAACTCTCATCAAGGTAAATTTTGGTGGAAAAGGACACTTCACTGTAGCTGTTAGGTACATGGTTTTAACAGAAACGTTCATAATCACCTGTGATGGGTCCTACGATGACTGAAAAGAGCTTTGCCACATTCTGAACATTCGAAATTAGTGCTGAAGGGTTTCTACGTCTGATTGATATAGCCTAAAAGAAGCACGCCCTTCCTGCAGCATTGGCTACAGGCGTGACATTTGGTTTATCCATGGCACAGAAGGTCTGCGACGATGAGCCTCTTGTCAGGCCTTGGGTAGCCTGGAGTCTTATTACTTATACTCCCTTCATGAGCTCTTGGGTTTGTTCACGGCAGAGCCTCGTTTTTTGGATAAATGTGCACCACTTGAAAGTGAAGTTAGTATTTCGGTAGCAGGGCTTGAGTTCGTATATTTACCCCTTGCTCTGGCAAAGTAGAAATTTAAATTCTCAGTGGACAATTAATAACTTCCTCATTATAAAAACTTAGTTTAAAATTAATACTACCATCACAGATACTTATAGATGATCACAGTGGTGTGAATCCATGGAGAAATATAATCTGTAACATCATTTTTAGAAAATCTCTTATATCTTCTGGAAATTGAACGCTATGATGATGAAACTTCAACATATGCTAAGTACCTATTTTGTTCATAAAACCCAAAATTTTGTTGTCTGTTCTAACTAATAACTGATGAGGTAACGAGTATTGAGAAAAATATTTTGGGATTTTTAAAAAAATGTTCTATCGAGCCGATTCCTTCTGAAACTCAACACACTCCTTTCTGCCAACGTTATGTAAACATTTTTGAGTTTGAAATTTATTAGAGGAATATTCAAGGAATTATTACATGAACCAAATTTCAACGAACTCAACCGAGATATTTAGACAATCAACCTATTCTGAAAATATAAAAACTCTAGGTCCTTCGTTCGGAAGATAGAAAGTACGCGACCGGCCGGAGGACCAGGAACACTCTAATTTTATCATGGATTCTTCATAAGGAAGTCAAACCCAATCGATTGAGAATATTTTCAACTCGATATTCGAAAATTAAAGACATTTGGACAAAACGATAGCTCGCTGTTTCACTAGAAACAATGTAACCAAAAATGTAACCTGGTACCATATTTCACGATGTTTCTTCATAACTCAAATCTGCATAAAACATTTAACAACATTTGAAAGTAATTTCCTACTTGGAATCTTTCAGAGCTGCACCATACACTGACCATAGTTAACTGAATGATGTTTATAGGGCGACTATCAAGAGCCGAAACGAGGAATAACGATAAAATAGCGCGCCAAATTGTCGTGATCACAACATCATATGATTGAAAAGATGGCAACCATGTCGGTTGACCTAACCACTGTAAGGTGGATAATATTTACCCTCCGGAGGATCAACGGTTTGCATTGTAGTAATGGAAGTATACTCGAGGTGGACCTACATACTGTAGTTTGAATGGTTGACCTATGGATAGGAATTCTGAAGGAAAATGAATAAAAAAGTCACTGATATTTCGTTGGATTCGTATTAAGGACATCAAATTATGTAATATACTTTGAGAATATTCTGCCTATACGCTTTCTTTCTGGTGGAGGATATATGTCTGCGTTTTAGGATGAGGACCTAAATATAGCGGGATGTAAATATATATATATATATATATATATATCTGGCTTAAGGACTGTTATTTGAGGGTTCTGTCTAAGGAATGAGTTCGTTTTACTGATTTTCTTATTTAGTTATTTACTTATTGGTAATATTATTCGTAGTTCTGCTTGAGCAGCTTCATCAAACCTATCGATCACCGTTTCTATATTTACAATGATATGGTGTATGGAAAGCTTCTGTTTCTCTATTGGTGTGCAGTATTTTGGTCCCAAATTAAGAATTTCTGCAACTTCTTCAGGAATGTTTACGTCAGAGATGTTCACAACCCAGTTTTTTCTGTTTGTTTGATTGCAATTGTGTTATTCAGTCTTAGGATTTTATTTCTCTGTTTAGTTCGATTTTTTTGAAAATTTCTTCTTTTTATCTATCTTGTTCTTCTAATGATGTAGTTATCCAATTCTCGGATTGTTCTCCAGACTTTGACTTGTCGTATCAATTATGTTCTGTTCTAAATTCCTGATATTTTTGGAAGTGTCAGCAATCAGTAGATTTATTGTTTTTAATCGGAATGTCTTGAAAATTTCGTTGAATTTACGTTCAGTTTGTTGGTCGGTTATTTTAATATGTTTGACTTCTAGATTGAGAAAAGTTGGAATGAGGTCTGAGTTTTTACACTGTAATAAAAAGATTCGTCGATTCTTCTGTTTGGCCAATTTAGTTTTCAATTTTCCCAGCTTCTTAATTTTTCTAGATGTTGTGTGATATATCTATATAAATATATTCTTTTTAACTTTCGACTTTACAAGTTTTTGGTTGGCAAACAATAAAGCAAGTAGTGTAAGCAGGGGTTAGTAATGGGGTGCCATACAATTCGGCGTATGACATGAAATCCTAGTGAAATAACCTCGGTAAAAAAAACCCTGGCTCCTTGTATGTGTATTGTTGTGTGTACAAATATAAACTGAAAAATATTTGAGGGACTTTTTTCTGAAAGATCAGAAATGAGATTTTTATTGAACATTTCATAAGAGTTCCACTCAATCTTCCATAATTCTTTATCGCTTATATTCATATTGAATAACGTATAATACCAGAATGGTTTACGTGACTTCAATCTTGGAATTCTCTTTTGTGGAATATATGAGATAATTGGTAATAATAATACTTGGAACAATGATATTTGTTCCAAGAATTCAGAGATGCAGTCTCTCTGTGAATATGGGGAGTGGCAATGTCAGACAATACTGGCAACCAATGAAATGTTTGAGTGATAACAAGTATTGAAAAAATACAGAAATTTTTATAATTTTCTAACGTGACAATTTCGATAGAAATTCACAGAGATTTTGGACAATTAACATATTCTGAGATTATGAAAATTCCACAACTTTGACCACGGATAATTCATTAGCATGTCGATCCGAATGGATTGAGACTATTTGCGGCTCGATTACTAATTATTCAGGCAAAATGATAGAACACTGTTCTACTAGTTTACGGAAATTGAACTACAGCGCAAAAATACTACCCTATTTAATTATATACGTATGAAATCAAACTGAAGAAAATTGAATGAAATAATGAATGTAATAAACAAAATTATGTAATATTGGGTGCTACTCGTTGCTTATGATGGAGCTGGCCTGCAACAGTGCTTTGTATTACTCTCACTTAGTCTCTTTATATTCCCCCTTGTCAGAAGGTTTGGCAAATGTTTAGCACAATAAAGTACTTTCATAAACCTACATGATAGGGTTCAACATATAACGCAACCTTAACCTTATTGGAAGTCCCATTAGTATTTTCAGTTCAATTAAATTCTATGTGTGGCAAGCGTTTATTAAGCTTTTCTCGTATCACTATCACTAATTCTCTGAAGCTAGTTAATTTCGTCTAAGGTATTGATGTTCTTCCGCTTTGAGAATAATCTGCACTGCTCATATCTTCGATATCGAGTATGATATGATACAATTATTACGCAATTCTGTGTGTGGCGTATCTCATCTGTAATCCAGCCTCAACTGCAAAGGAGAAGGCCCCACTGATGATCATCCGCCTATTTGGTTTGTTCAATCTGCCAACGACTAAATCGTCATATGAGCAGTCAATTCGAAATGATGAATTATCTTTCCATTTATCTTGTCAAATGAAGCCAGAAATCGATTTGTTATCTCTCTGTTGATTAAAAGGATATGGAATTGAAGGAGGGAACTTTTGGTTATGAATAGGGAATATTTTTGTGATATTTGGAGTTGAAAAAATGTAGGACACCACTAAAGTCAGCTCTGGAGCTTTTGCGCGATTGTTTTTAGTTTTTTCCTGGATTTTGACCCAATGCAATACAAAAACAGCCGACAAAGAGAACTAATAGAATTAAGAGACATATATCTCAAATTAGCAATATGTTACAGTGCAGAAACCATTTTTGGAATGAAATTTCTGATATCATTATTCAAAAAAATATAAATAATGCTGAGATTCTGTCAACTTCTTAATTCAGGTGTGCGTAATGCAAAAATTAATTCAAATGAACTGATTGATTGGCCCAAGTCTGCCATATTCTGTGCCCTTTTTAAATATACCATATACGATGAATCATGCCAAGAAGAACTTTTTAGAAATGCCGACCAAACAAGAAGAATAAATTTATTTTTGAACGTGAACAAAGAATATTGAATTGAATTGTACTTGTAACAGGAATCATCTCTAGAGTATTTAATAATAGCTATTTCTAAACGAATGATTATACCATACAAAGAAACATCCACAAAACTGCACAATTGCAGAAATGAACTCGTATAATAAAAAAATTTACACAAAAAACTTAAGCAGAAATGTACATTGGCAGACATAAACTCGCTTAGAATATCACATTGACAGAAAGGCGCATAACTACACAATTTACATCTGTAGTTTTGAAGCGTCACATGATTATAAGAAAACACCAACTTATTTCAGAAAGCGACATTTCTAGTTAAGAATAGTCATTTTAATATTAGAATGCATCATTTGTATTTTAGAACTAGCTGACCCGACAGACTTCGTCCTGTCAAAAAGATTTGTAATGTGGCAGTTTTTGTGCCTACGTATTTTAAAAATTCTCTGAACAGAACCGTCACCCTGGTGATAGGGCGTTGTGAATAAAAAATAATTAAATGAAACATATATAAGGATTTAAAAATAAGTGATCATGTGAATCATAATTATTATTATCATTGTAGTGCTTTGTAGTATACGATGTTTTGTTTGATAACCTGGCGCATAGATAAACAAATCTGATGGTTTTCCAACACGGGAACAGGCAACGTACAATTGACTATGTGAAAAACATGGGTTTTTAGATTAATACCACAAACACTTAATGATTGCCCCTGGGACTTGTTTATAGTCATAGCAAAAGCAAGCCGCACTGGAAACTGTAGTCGTTTAAACTCAAATGGCACATCAGTCGGAATCATTGGGATGCGGGGTATGAGAACATCTTCTCCTTTATACTTTCCTTTGAGTATAGTTGCTTCTATCTCATTGTTTAGTAATTTTTTATCGCTAACCGTGTACCGTTGCAAAGACGCGGTTGGTTGATATTTCGCAACATTATAACCACCGATCCAATCTTTAATTGAAGATTGTGAGGTGGCAATCCTAACAAATCCAGCGAGTTTGAAAATTCAGGTGGATAGTTGACTATATCATCTTGATTAGTAGCCGAATCAACTGATTTATATATCCTCAATTCGCCTGTAATTTGTTCTTGAATTTTGAAATTTAATTCATTTACATCTATGTTTTTTGCAGCCAGTATAGCTCGTTCGCTCAACCAATCATGGTTTCTGTAATTTTGAGAAACATCTGGAAACACCTTCTGAATAAGTTCATCTTTTGATTGAGTTAACTGACAAAAACTTTGAGGAAAGTTAATGCAGCCAGTCAACATGTCTATTAGAAATTCGCCATTACCAATGTCAATGAGTTGTTTAGAGAATATGTTTCCAGATTGGTCATTTTCCAACTCGACACGCATATTCTTGCTTAAATGAAGTACTTTGACATGTTTTCATAAATTGGAGGACTTTAGACATGCATTGAGTTCATCAGCTGGCGTTGATCGTGGAATCACTGGCAATGTTTGACGAAAATCTGCTAATAAAATTATTGCACCACCAAATCGGTTATTATTGCTGCGTAGATCTTTTAAGGTTTTGTCTAAAGCCTCCAAATTTTTTTTATGTGCCATCATGCATTCATCCCAAACAATCAATTTACATTGCTGCAAAACCTTTGCCATTGCAGAGTTCTTCGAAACGTTGCAGGTTGGAGTTTCATTTCTTTGCATATTTAATGGCAATTTTAGTGCTGAATGGGCTGTTCGACCACCTTCAAGCAAAGTTGCTGCGATTTCCGACGAAGCGAGTGCAAGTGCAATTTTATTTTGTGAGCAAATTGTTGCTAATATTAATGAAATCAAAAAAGGTTTTCCTGAACCACCAGGTGCATCTAAGAAGTAAATCCCTCCAGTTTCATCATTTTTACTTTCATAAGAGTTTCAAATACATACTTCTGTTGTTCATTTAACAGTGGAAGATTTGTTTGAATTAATTCTTTCAAAGCGTTGAGATCATACAGTTTTTCTCGATGCAACTCTTGGTTAAAAGCGTCATGCATTGCTCCAACGCACACACGCACATTGTTTTGATAGATTTGATCTTTGACGTTAGGAACACAGTGCTTGTAATTTAATATGACCTTTATGTTTATGTTTATACTGGTTTACCTAGGTATACATATATCAATGTACACCCCCAGAAGCTAATTAAAGCTTGTGCAAGTTAGGTTAACCAGTGTGTGTTCTGTGTAGGCTTTGTTACTGTGTCCTTACCTTAGGCACAGCACTGTTAATATTAGACCCAACAGTGAATGGTGGCCGCATACCGAAAGCTAGAAAATTTCTTTCCTAGCCCCGGACTTGAACTTGAATTTTTCCAGCAATAATTCTAATTTTTCTCGCCGTAAAAACCATCCTTGAAATTCAACGAACATTTTAAAAAAAAGATTTGGCCACATTGGTCGAGGCGTTGTTGAGTTATGCCCTTACCAACACATTTTGCGATTCATTTTTATATATAAGATTATCATTTCAATATTGAAAATTTAGATAATATCAAATGTATTTTAGAAATGGTCATTTGTACTTTGGAATTGACATTAAAATATTGGGAAACATAAATTGTATTTTAGAAAATATCAAATGCATTTTGGAAAAGGTAATTTTATTATAGAAACGATCAAGTGTAGTTAATGACAAATAAGTAGCAGTTTGTACGTAGATGTCTTCTGAACATTATGTAAAGTGCATACCTAGAAAAAATGTAGGTTTTTATAAGATAACGTTAAGTATTTTGCAAATACCAGTTTGCAAACATGTTCTAGCAAGCGCACTATGATATAAAAACGAACATTTTTTTGACAGTCCGTTTACACAAACCAGTTTGCAGATTGGTATTTCCTGTGTTCTAACGGAGCTAATACCTTTTGTAAAAATAATTACAACATCTTTAAAATCTTAATTTCTGACACATTGCGAATATAACTCAGAGCTCAATTACCGACAGTCATGTCTACCCTTGCAACGGCAGCTCCGTGGTGGGTAGAACAATGCTGAGCTGCTCTGCTGCAATCGCCACCAGTTACAGTGTTTATCCCTTCATCTATTATCTGCTCCAGATACTGAAGATGTTGTTCTCCAACAAAGGGTGGAGCTACAGTAGGAATCCTCAATTGCGATTTCACAAATGTTTTTATTTTTGACCATATATGTTCAATAGGGCGTAAGGGCCAGTCTTAGTAAACCATCACAATGCTCTCCCAAAATTATTTCCAGTCTATTATGGCATTGTCACATAGCATTACCAAATCTTCCTATTTCCCCTTTGTGTCCAATTATGCAAAAGACGCCTGATCCACTGATTGGCTAGCTCTGCAGTGAAAGTATATCTTCTCCTTTCCATGAGAACCACTCTAGCAGCAGATATTCCACCAATTAAGTGAACATAAGAGCCCTAGATGCTGGAAGAAGCTGTTCTGCTCTTGTCCCTTCAAGATATCGACCTCTTGACCTTCTACAAAATAGATTAAAATTGGTCTCGTCAATCTAAACTATCTGCTTTCCATTTCTTATGCGTGCGTTAAGAGCTTCTACATGTCTCGCTCTAAACTCTTTATTAGGTTCAGTGTACATTGTGAAGGGCTGATCGTGGACTTGCTTATAGTAGTATACATCCGTCCTTCAGAATATTGCCAATTGTTGATATACAAACCAATTTGTCAAAGTTTTCTAGGATTCTTTGCTGCAATTGCTTGAGAGTTAAGCCGCAATCTTCTTCCAGCCATCTCATAATAACCTCTTTCCAGTTCCATCAAATACAGCAAAACTTTCTGGGTCGTCAATCCTTTTTTGGCCACTGTTTGAACTTATTCACCGGCCTTCGACCATGAATGTTTTCGCTTGATATTGTCGTATGTGACCCATTTCTCGTCACCAGTAACCAGCCTCTCCAGAAATGGATCGATTTTGTTCAGTTCGGCCAAGGAATCGCAGATGGAATCACGAACCATCAAATTTTATTCCAACAACTCGTGTGGCTCCCAAACGTTAAGCTTCTTTTTGGAGCCGGCCTTATGCAAATGCCAGTCTGCTTCGATCATTTCCAATATTTTATCAACATTCTTGTAGAATTTAGCATTTTAGGACGGAGTGGGTCCCAGTGCGGACCTGGCTTCGCAGTTGAAAAGGTGATATCCGATATTTAGTGTATCTTCATGTATTGACGATCCTAAGCTGACAAACTAGTCTCATTTTATTCATTGGGCCCAAACCGTTTATTTATTCGACGCCGTTTATACTGACCCACTTGACGTTCCCAAATTGAAGGGACAGGTTTCGAAATTACGTTTATGGTTATTAATTAGATTAGGTGCGACGGTTGACATGCCTCTCGAGAGTTGTGATAAATATTGGGAAAAGGACGCTGAGTACAGTGGTGGGAACTATGGTAAACCCCATTCCTTCAAAGTGGACCAATGAGTGTTTGGGGAAGTACCTTGAATAATAACGAAAGTTCCAGGAGACTGAAGGTTTCCGTCGAAACACTCTAAGTCTAAGAACAGTAACCTTGGAGAAAAGACGTTAGACGAAAGACTAATAGACGTTTCGCGAGTTTAGAACTTTTAGCCGAAATTAAGAACTTTGTATTTGTTTGTTAGACGATAATTTTATTTATTTCTTAGTAGTGTAAATAAACTTGTAGATACGAGAGCCGTGTTTATTTTGACGTTAGACGTTATCTGTGGGCGAAAATCTATCATAACCCCTGGACAATTGATAAAAAGCCTACATTCTTGATGACAGCGCTTCCAGTCCGTGGTGCATCTTCCACATCAAAAGTACCGGAATGGAATCGGCGTAAACAATTTTGCGCGTTATTGGCTGCTACAGTATTGGGGCCATGAACATTATTTACATTTGTAACCACCTGACTTGCATTCTCCCCTTTAACAAAACAAAATTGTGAAATGTACCAAATTTTTCCTTTGTTCACCTCCATCTTTGACGGTTTAACACACAAATAAATCGTTCAGTCACAAAAATGACATATTTTGTTTTGCTAGAACATACATTTTTCTTTTCAAAGAAAATAAGTTTGACCAGATGCAACAAATACAAACAGAGATGTCATGTGACGACAAAATAATGGACTTCTTTTTCACCTATATTAAATCACGCCACTGAGATTCTTAGCCAACCGCGAACAAAGACGCTGCTAGGTGCATTTGGAACGACTTATGTCATCTGACTGAAATTGGTCACGATTGAAATCGTGCCAGTGAACATATACCCGTTTTGTGAACGAGCTTCTCCGTGCGATCGGGAGATCTGGACGATTGTGAGCGTTTCGATCCGGTGAGAATCCGGTCTAATAAACCGTCGTCCTGAGTTTTCCTTTATTTCAAGCTATTGTTTACTGCTTTTTTATTTCAATTTTGAGTTCTTCTGCTCAGAAAAAATATCCTTTATTATATATGTATATATCCTACAATTCATGTAGAAATTGCATCTTCACTATTCAATCAGAAACCTCTTTCAGCACATTTTACCCCATCACTTTGAAAAAAAGAGGCGGAAGTTTTCATATTTAAAATTTCACGCGTTTTAGGAGAATGAATTACGTTTAATACTGCTCCCGAGAGCAGGGAGAGCTGATTAGAAAAGAGACCGGAAATTTGTAGGCAATGAAGATGTTCTCGGAGAAGATAAATTGAGGTACATTTCTCTCTGATAAAGGTCGAATTAGTTTTGGGAAAATATACAAAGCAGCGGATGAGATGCCTGGAAATTGAGAGGTTCGAAATGAGGAGGATAGTGGCGAAAGGATATCATGCGATTAGATTTATGAAGACTTGGATATATTTAGTTTTATATTAATTTACAGCTTCTCTGTTCATCACTTTCACTGAGAATATTAATCTTTACAGCTTTTAAATTATGGACGAGATTTTAACTGACACGAAAAGAATCCCAATGGTCTGTTTATCAAATGAATTTTTGAACGTGGCTCACTACACATTGAAAGAGCAGTATCAGATGTTGAAGTTCTTAGGATGGAACAGTTTGTATTCCTGAGAATTATAGACGCAGAATATCGGTTCGTAGTGCCGCTGGGCCTCTCAGGGTGTAGCCGGTCCGTTATCTGAGTCTTACAGTGCAAAACCCTGAATGTATGCAAGTCATGCCAGCTTGTAGCGTGATTCATTGAGTTATCCACACTTGCTTTGTATATTGACAGTTGCAGCTAATCACTTGTCCACTAATGCAATTATGGAACTATCGAAAGTAGCTGTTTTCAGTTATTCAAGAATTATTTATTATAATAATCTCTATTCATTTAATTCGAATGTGATTAAATAAAAGTTATCTAATAAAATTTCCACATTTATTGTGTTTCAACAATATTGTAACACTACAAGAATTTGGCGAAACAATTGTTGAAATTGAAAACAAAACGTTGAAACTTGTCTTGAGAAACCGGTTTGGAAAGAATCGCAGACGCTTGGCCGCTAGAGGGAGTATGAAGGTGTATATAGTTCCAATGTGCTCTCCGGTCTGAGATAAGTTCTGTGGGTTCGTTTGGTCGTCATCATCAATCACGTTAAGCGACACTGATAAGGAATAATAATTCCGAAACTAAAGTCCGCCTGCTACTTGTGATCCATGACGACACGTACTCCAACCAAATGTTTCTCGACAAAGTTTCAATTAGCCTGCTCAGATACATATATATATAATATGTATATATATCAATAAATTTTGGATAGGTTTTTCTGGTCTGTTCTATCATTTATTGAGTGTTTTCTCTTTGAATGTATATCATTTCTTGGAATGTCCTTATTTTGCTGTTGGTTTCTTTATGCAGAATTTTAAAATTGTCAAAGTCAAATCTATGGTCATTCTCTCGTTCGTGCTTTTTAAGGGCTGTGGAATTTTTGAATATTTATGGCCGTTGATCCTTTCTTTGATGTATTGTGTTGTTTGGCCTATGTAGATTCCTGGACACTCTTTGCATTTTAGTTGGAAAACACAATTCGATATTTTTTCTCTCGGAGTTTTGGCTTTTAGCTTTGTGTAGAGTGGTCTCAGATTGTTTGTGGACTTATGTGCAATTTTGATGTCTGTGTCTTTGAAAATATGGTTGATTTTTCGGATAAGTTTTTCACGTATGGAATTGCTATGTATATTTTATCTTTTTTGAGCTTTCATTTTTATCGGAATTGTAAGCTGCATGAATTCTGTTTTTAAATATTTTCTGGATAATTATTTTGTTTCAAGATTTCCTTGGCTTTTTTATTGTTTCGATGCGATGTTTTGGTGATGTAAGTTTTATTGATCTATCTGCAATTCCTGATATAACACTTTTTTTATATTGAATTGGTGCTGTTGATTCATAGTTTAGATGTCTTCCTGACCATGTTTCCTTTGTGTGCCATATTGTTTCTATATTTGAGCAGTTTCTGTTCTGTATGAGCGTCATATCTAAAAAGTTTATTTTATTGTTAGTTTCTATTTCTGTTGTGAATTTAATTTTTGGATGGTAGGTGTTCAGTTCATTTAGCATTGACGCTATATATGTTTCAGGGAAGTGCAGCTATGCAGTCGTCATATCTTTCGAAAAATACTATTTTATACTCTTTTCTTTTTCATTATAGTCTTTTCGAGGTCTTCCATTACACGTTGGGCTAGTAGGGCCGATAGAGGGGCTCCCATGCTGCATCCATCGATTTGACCATAAAAGAATTTTCAAACTGAAAGTAGGAGTTGGATATGCAGAAATCAATGGCTTTTAGGAATTCTACTTTTGGAAGATCTGTGTGGTTTTTATTTCATTCCATCGTTCCAAAATTATGTTTATCGCCTTATCCATTGGTGTGTTGGTATATAGACTTACTACATCGAATGACACTAATTTTTCGTTATTATTGAGGCTTACTGTGTTTATGAATTGTTTGAATGTCCAAGAGTCTTTTATGTGGTATGCATTTCGACCTATAATGGGTGAAATACATTCAGCTAAATATTTTGATAACTTGTAGGTGGGACTTTGAATACAGCTGACAATTGGTCTTAGTGGGATATTGTTTTTGTGTAGTTTAGCTAACCCATAAATTTGAGGAGGTAGAGCATTGTGGATTTTGAGTGGATTACAGAGTTTTTAGGTAAAAGGTTCTTGGTTTCCCATTTTTTTATCATTTCATTGTTTTTTTTGAATTATTTGTGTCTGATCTCTGTTTAATTTTTTTGTAGGTTTGTTCGTCGTTCAGATGTTCTAGTATTTTGTCTCTGTATTCATCGTGGTTCATTATGACTGTTCTATTGGATTTATCTGACTTCAGAATAGTCAGGTTGGGTTTATTTTGGGGAATGTTTTTGTTTCTTTAATTTTCTTATTTAATATATCTTTTCTTTATCCTTTTTATTTGTTTATTTTTGAAATTTGTGATGGTATTTGTTATATCTGTTCTAATTTTTGATTGTTTCTCCTGTTCTAAATTTATAATTCCGGTCTCTAAACTGGAAATGATGTCTATTATAGGTAAGTTTAACTTTTCATATTCCATGCTGTAATTTGGTCCCAAACTTAGAATTTCCATGACTGTTTCAGGTATATTAGTGTTGGTGAGATTATTGACCCACTATGTATGTGTAGTTTTGGAGTTATTATTTATGTTTTGTAATTTTTCTATCTTTTTATTTGTTTGCTTCTGAATTTTCTTGATGTTTCTTCTATTTTATTGTTCTGGATGTTTAGATATTGTTTAATATGAACAGATGGCTGTGTTTTATTTAGTTCTGATTCGGTGAGTTTTATTTCCCTTTCTAGTTGTCTTAGTTGTTTTGTTGTATCTGTTAGAAGTAAATTATACATTATTACATCATTAAAATGAATTAATGGAAATAAAATATCTTCTTCAACAATGTTCACACATATGCACAGATGGCATTTCAAATGATAAATTGAAACCTGCATGTACAAAGAAATAATTGAAAGAATAATTCTAATTGACAGCGTTCACAACATGATGAACATAATTTTAATTTTCTGAGTTTTAAGATGAATTGTTGTAGGCTAGCATAAAATATCAAAATATTAAAAAACACCTAATAATCCAGTTATACATTTTAGATGTGATTGTCACTATGTTTGTAGCACATAAACTTGAAAAAGGCTCAATGTACGCCGAAACATATGTAGTTAAGCATTAATATACAAAAAATAGATGAAATCTAATTTTTGATCCTGTGCTCTAACCCCAAGAAAATTACTTCTAAATATATATATATATATATATATATATGCTCCTGACACAAAAAAGTTATTCAAGCGATAAATCGTACAACCAAGTGTGAATATCGCAATCAAGTACAAACTTATTATTATCAATTAAGTTGCCCTCAATTTCTGACCAGTTCTCGTAATCAATAACCCACCATCACCCCTTCTAACCAGAGAAGCCCTCAGAGAATTTAGCCTGACACAAATATCCAGTTCGAATAACTGAAAGTACTGTAAAACTAATCCAATTATTTCTGTCGTTCCGTATAAACGGATTTCTATAAAGAACCTTCGTTTCGTGCTTTGGGGTGGCGAGAAAGAAC
>JARTUT010000715.1:0-20041 GCA_030674115.1 Micraspis discolor
ATGAAAAAAAAGAAAAAGAGTATAAAATAGTATTTTTCAAAAGATATGTGGACGACTGCATAGCTGCACTTCCTGAAACATATATAACGTCAATGCTAAATGAACTGAACAACTACCATCCTAAAATTAAATTCACAACAGAAATAGAAACTAACAATAGAATAAACTTTTTAGACATGACGCTCATACAGAACAGAAACTGCTCAAATATAGAAACAATATGGCACACAAAGGAAACATGGTCAGGAAGATACCTAAACTATGAATCAACAGCACCAATTCAATATAAAAAGTGTTATATCAGGAATTGCAGATAGATCAATAAAACTTACATCACCAAAACATCGCATCGAAACAATAAAAAGCCAAAGAAATCTTGAAACAAAATAATTATCCAGAAAAACTAATAGAGAAAATATTTAAAAACAGAATTCATGCAGCTTACAATTCCGATAAAAATGAAAGCCCAAAAAAAGATAAAATATACATAGCAATTCCATACGTGAAAAACTTGTCCGAAAAAATCAACCACATTTTCAAAGACACAGACATCAAAATTGCACATAAGTCCACAAACAATCTGAGACCACTCTACACGAGGCTAAAAGCC
Organism: Micraspis discolor; assembly: GCA_030674115.1. Taxonomy (NCBI): domain Eukaryota; kingdom Metazoa; phylum Arthropoda; class Insecta; order Coleoptera; family Coccinellidae; genus Micraspis; species Micraspis discolor. Next base: position 611 of record JARTUT010000715.1, read on the forward strand.
AAAACTCCGAGAGAAAAATATCAAATTGTGTTTACCAACTGAAATGCAAAGAATGTCCAGGAATCTACATAGGCCAAACAACACAATACATCAAAGAAAGGATCAACGGCCATAAATATTCAAAAATTCCACAGCCCTTAAAAGCACGAACGAGAGAATGACCATAGATTTGACTTTGACAACTTTAAAATTCTGCATAAAGAAACCAACAGCAAAATAAGGACATTCCAAGAAATGATATATATTCAAAGAGAAAACACTCAATAAATGATAGAACAGACCTGAAAAACCTATCCAAAATTTACTATAACATTCTGTAATGGTATCAAAGTTGTGTCGAGGTGGCATCTGTGAATGTATTCGAAAAACATCACCAAAATGAACTAATGAAAATAAAATATTCTATTATTCAAAACAATTTTCCACATATGCACGAATGGCATTCCAGATGATAAATTGAAAACCTGCATATACAAAGAGAGATAATTTTGAAGAATGATTCTAGTTGACAGTGATTCACAACACAATGAACATGATTTTAATTTTCTGATTTTTAAGATGAATTGATTGTTGAACAGATATTTCAGCATAAAATATGGGGAAATGTTAAAGAAATCCTAATAATCACAGTTGTACATTTTAGATATGTGATTGTCACTGTATTTGTAGCACGTAAACTTGAAAAGGCTTAGTATACCTTGAAACATATATAGTTAATTAATATAGAAAGAGAAATAGATGAAGTCCTAATTTTTTATCCTCTTATCTAATCCCAAAAGATTACTTCTAAATGAAATTATATATATACATATATATATATTCAGCTATACCTGAAGAATGGACAGATAGAAAGTTTTACATGCATTAAATGAAATCGATCCCCAAAATCAAATTCACCATCAGGAATGAAACAGATAGATCTGTTCCTTTTAGATATGAATTTGATAAGAACAACAGAAAAACAAAATCATCACAGACTGGTATGTAAAACCAATGTCTTCCCAAAGATACATACACTACCTTTCTCATATCATCCTATACGCATGAAGATTAATTTGATAAACAACTTGAAAACTAGAGTTACTGCATGTATCCCATATTACATTTAGAGATAAAATTTCCATGAGACTGGAAAATACATTATTGGAAAATGGATATCCTAAGCCATTCCTAAGAAAAATCATCTATAACAACCCAGATAGATCACCTGAAATTGAAAGGAAGAGAATCCACAAGATAATTTAGACAACAAAATTTATATTACACTTCCCCGAGCAGATTCACTAACGAATAAATTGATAAATATCTTACCCAAAGAGAATCTCAAAATAGCCATAAAAATGTTAAACCCCTAAAAAATTATTCAGCAAACTAAAAGATAAAACACCAAAATTAAGGAATAGTAACATCATTTATAAAATTCCTTGCTCCCATTGTGAATTGAAATATATAGGACAAACACAAACAACTCTACAACAACGTATTAACCTTCATAGAAGTAATATAAAATTGAGTAGAGATTATTGTGCATTATCCAAACATGTAATAGATACAGGTCACATACCATCTTTTGATGAAGTAGAAATTTTGGATTGTAGACCAAATCATAGGAAGAGACTCTTATTAGAAATGATCAGAATATCACAAAATGATCATAGTATGAATTCAAAGAAAGACGTTGACTCTGAGTACTATTTATGCCCTACTGATTGATATTGACAAGAATAATAAAAAACATAATCATCATTCTCATATTCCAAATCCAAATAGCACTACTTAATTGATAAACCATTTAATAGAGAATTTAGCCTTGTATACGTTAACTTGGTTAACTAGTCAACAATCTCACCTTCGTAAGTTGTATATAGTATACCTAATCATCGCTTTATCATACACCTTTCTGAGTTTATACATGTTGTAGCGCTCTCCTGATGAAGGCTTAAAATAAAGCTGAAAGCTCGAGTTTTAAGGAAAAAAGAGAGTACTTATTGAATTGACATCGACTGCTTACCCAAATAAACTTCTTGAATTTTAAAATTCTCAGTCGACAACCCCTTTTATTATTATATACATATGTATATTGGACATCTTACCAATACCAAAAAACCTCAAAGAATTTCGTTTTTTTTTTCAGATATGATTATTCCATTATTTCTGTTTATTTGGATACCAACGTAGTATTCACAACAGGAGGAGAAACGAACTCTATGGACCGACAGACTTCATCAGCAACTTTGAGGGGATTACTTGGACTCTTCACGAGGATTCTCAATTCTATCCTTCATGGAAATAATATATATTTGTACACTGAGAATATTTGGCCAATAAAGAAGATTATTGGAAGATGGTATGGAGATAAGGGAAGAATGAGATGAACGCATATGTGGAGGATCGTATGTTCTGAAGAGTGATTTCAAAATAATTTTAAAATTTTCTCTTCTCTTTGTGACTGTTTTGATTTAATTTCTTGTTATGAATAAAAATATTATTGTCTGTTAAAAATAGTTTTCTCGAATAAGGTTAGTTTTCTTAAGGAAAGACAACGATTTGATTAGAAAAATAGTTACAGTGATATCAGATTGATAGTTTACTACATTATTCTAGAAATTAACTGGATGTCAATAAATTTCAGGTCTCATAAATGTAACGAAACAAAGTAGTTCACTTTGTTATAAGAGTATATTCATTCTGAAAAACTGTAGAAAAAACTATGGTGAGATTAAAGGAGCATGTATACGCTTGATCCCTAAGGTAGTTTCTCGGACTCAGGAATAGGATATACTGCAATGATCCGCCTCAAATGAATATACTATATTTTGAATTGGAAATAACCACTCACTCAGTTTTCTCAGAAATCAGAATTCTTCTTTTAAAGAATTTGATTATTTTCTCGAACATAACATCTTCCCTAGGAGAAAGTTAACAAAAAAGGAGATAATAACCACAGTCTTCAAAATGGGTTTAATTTATGAGTATGGTATATTGTTTATTCATAACTTGAATTTTCATAAGATTTCCATTTTATCAGCAGTGAAAAATATTCCATATGGATAATGTATGTAATGAAATGACACAGAATGCCACAACAACCTGAAGTCAAACATGCTCAATTTGATGTTTGTGAGGAGTTAGATCCAGCACATTTTGATTTTTCATTGACATTTCAGTAGATGAATTCTTTCTTTATTCCATGTACTTGGTATGAATAAAAATGACCTAGCCCCTGTATTTTCAAGAAAGTGGGTTTTAACTGACTGAAATGAATATACAACACGCTTTCTACTTTGTGGTATTTGAATTTTTGACATTATTCTTTTGATTTCCCAGAAAATGAAGAATTAAAAATAAAGTTAAAAGTAAAGTCCTGTTGTTTTATTTTAATTGTAAAAATGTGTTTAAAAATTTGAGTACATTTGTGTTGTTCTGTTAATATTTTCATGAATATACCTAAGATTTTTTTATGAACCTTTCATAAAGGAATATGGCACCTTTTAACGTTTGTTACATATCTTCTTGTGCTGTATTGGATTCAAGCAGATTTTCTGTTTTCCTGCTCTTTCATGATACCTTTTTGGAGATAATCCATTACTTCTTTTATGATGTTATTTCCTCATTTTAACTTATTGTAGAGACATATATTTGTCATCATATAAACACTTTACTACTCCCAGTTTCATGTATTTTGTTGATGGTTGTAATTAAAATAATATATATTGACCTGTGTTTGTTGCTTTTTGTACACTAGCTCTTAGGATTCCATTATGTTTATTAATCTTTCTTCATTTTCATAAATTTAATAGATTCTCTTGGGATTGTTGAAATGATGAAGAAATCCATCTATGGTGTTCATTCCATGTTGTAATTGATGAAAGAATCATTTTACATATCTCTTCCATAATTTGGGTTTCAGTATATATTGGTCTAGAGTTTTGTAAGAAATTCTCTTTTATATAAATCAGATAAAATAACAGCTAACTGTAGGTGAATCCATGGACATACTAAATTCTTGTTTATAAAAAATTGTTTTTATAAATTAGAAGTATGTTGTGTCATTGCAAATGAAAGCATTTATATGTGGAGAGTTTCGAACAAAAAGCTCTCAACCAACGTGTTCTAAAAACCCAAGTTATAGAAAAGATATGTAGATGATACTTCTATCATTTGGCAATATAGAATGACCACTAGAAAGGTCTTCTACAATACTCTAATGAATCCAAAAAGACTGTAAGGAATTCACTATGAAAATCGAGGACTATAAACAACTTCCCATTTTTATATATACTGTTCATAAACAGAATATCTAATCTCCAAGAAACTATGTATATACAAAAACCAAGAATTGTGAATATACAATTTCAGGTTCCAACCATTAACTAAATATCAAACTGAGATTGAAAAATGTTTTTATGATAAGTGCTTCACATGTATGCTCTACTGTCACTTAAGATAAAACGAGGAAATAAATAACATCACAAAAAATATTCAAAGGAATGGTCTTCACAAAAAGATATGGAGAAAAGAGCGAAACAAATAGTAAAAATCTATCTGAAAACTCCAATACAATACAAGAAGATATGTAACAAACCATAAAAAGCGCTTATTCCCTATGTGTAAAGAGTTTATCAGAAAAAATGAAAAGAATTAACCCAATGTATACAACCAGAGCTGCTCATGATACAAGATACCAATAGGACTAATCTAACAAAAGTTATACCTGATAAAGAGAATCAAAAACGAATCGCATATATGCAGATATCGCGTGAATGCTGAAGATCTTTATATCGGACAAAAAAAACTCACCTTAAATAAGAATAAGACATCAAGTAGCTCTCTCAAGTTTCTGATAGATCTGAGTTAGTCGTTACATACTGTGGATGAAAATCACCTGTGAAATGGAATAATACTATTCTTTCGCCTACAAGCAGAAAAATCAAGGAGTCGGCATTCATGAATATGGCTCATGAACGCAACCATCAATTGAGTAGCAGGAAGTTTGTTTCGAAGTAACTTGAAGAAGTCTTCGAACCACAATACAAATTCAATCTAGTTTCCTTAGTTGACACTTATTAGTGCAAATTGAAAATTTTCTGATCTTGTCAGCCTCAATAAAAGCTTCTTTTTGTCTTGAAAATTACAGGAGCTGTCTATTAAAACGATGGAAAGTATAGCAATAAGAACTGATTATTGTTGCCCTAAAATAAATTCTACATCATGGAAATAACGAAACTATGTATCATTTCCATAATGTCACCGCATAATATTCTTTCTTCTTCTTCTTCCGGTGCCTTGTCAGGTCCCCTGACGTTGGTAATTACATTGGCGAGTTGATCACTTTGATTCTTCGGCTTAATCTAAACAGTTGTTCTGCACTCTGTGTTCCAGTCCATTCCCGGAATGTTCTTCAGCCATGAAACCTGTTTCCTTCCAACTCCTCGGCGTCCTCGATTTTTTCCTTTCATTATTAGTTGGAGAACTTTGTAACGGTCACCTCTAATAATATGTCCCAAATAAGATATTTTCCTTATTTTGATTGTTATTTAGTAGTTCCCGGACAGGATTTGCTCTCTTCAAAACTGCTTCGTTCGTCTGCCTTGCAATCCAAGGTATTCAGAGCATCCTTCTGTACAACCACATTTCGAACGCTTCTAAACGATTGATGGTCGTCGTTTTGGGCATCAAACCTCAACTCCATATAACAGCACGGACCAGATGAAACACTTAATCATCCTCTGTCGTAATTTGAGATTTAAGTTATCATTACTAAGCAGGGGTCTCATTTTTTTGGAAGGTTGCACGGGCTGCTTCTATTCTGCATTTCTTATCTGGGTCGAGTTGTTCAGTAATGTAGCAGCCTAGGTATTTAAAAGTGTGAGACTCGTTGCGCTTTTTGTCCGTTTATCTGCGCAAAGAGGCATCAGTATCAAGGCTGGCGGCTGAATACCATAAGCTTTGTCTTGGCGACGCTTTTATTTCCAACCCCTTTTTTGTCCCACCATGTTCACGCAGTTTAGTAGATGTTGGAGACTTCTTGAAGGTTATCTCACAGAATGGCTGTATCGTCCGCATAACCTGATAGTGTTTATGAGTTCGCTGTTGATCTTCACTCCGTGTTCTTGATCGTGTAAAGCTTGTTTGAAAACTCTGTCCGAATAAATGTTGAACAGTAACGGGGAGAGGATGCATCCCTGTCTGACACCACGCTGAATCTGACTTTCCTCGGTTAACTCTCCATTCACTCGAACTACTGCTTTTTGCCGCCAGTACAAATTTTCTATAACACACAGGTCATTGTTATCAATCCCAGTAGCTTCAGTATGCTCATAAGTTCTTTCGTACTCACCCTGTCGGAAAAGCCTTCTCATAATCTATGAAGCATACAAAGATATCCTCCTCCGTTGATCTCGACATTTTTGGAGGAGTATATTTAAGGCAAACAATGCTTTCCCCTCGTCCTGAAGGCATTCCTGAAACCGAATTGTGTTTCGTCTAGGTCTAATTCACGCATTTTGGCCCTTATCCTACCATGTATGATGCGAAGGAAAACCTTTGGAGGTGTGGCTCATGAGACTTATTAACCTGTATTCTTGGCATCTTTTTGCACGATGTGTTTAGGGAGTGTAATAAATTCAGATTTAAACCACTCGTCGGGTATCACTCCAGTGGTATATATAGCATTGAAAGGGAACCACTAGAGCATCGATATTGTCTTCATGAACTATTTTAATAGTTCAACTGGTATGTTAATCAGGTCCAGATGCTTTTTATTTTTTCGTTGATTTTATTGCATAAAGAACCTCAGATTTCAGGATTTCCGGACTTTGCATTTTTATTTAGTTGTTCTGGTAATTCCGTAGGTCTATCGTCTTCAAACAACTCTGACACGCATTTTCTCCACGCTTCTATAATCTCTTGTTTATCAATGATGGTTTACCGGTGTTATCTACTAGAACGTTTGGCGTTCTTTTTGAACGAATGACCAGTAATTTCCCTAACTTTCTTGTACGCATGTTGTACATGTCATGTTTCTTTTCGAGATTCTCATTTCTACACACCTATCCGTCATCCACCTCTCTTTTTGGCCTTGCGTTTTTTTTGTCTTATTTCTCTTTGCATGTCTTTGTACATTTTCTACATTATCTTTATGTCGTCTTCTTTGTTCCATAAGCCACAATCTTTCTTCCGTCATCCATCGTTGTTTTTTTTGATTGCCATTTGTTATCGTATGTGTTTTCAACAGCTTATTCATGTGTTCTCGGAACAATTTCCACGATTCATTCATCTTCAGTTATGGGGTATTTTCTACTTATATACGCATTCACATCTGTCTCCAATTGATCCATTCTCACATTTGTAATATCAATCCTCTTTTTGATTAACGCGTTTGACCAATCTCTTCAGCTTTATTTTGATTTCAGCCATTAGAGTGGTTGTGATCGGAACCGATATATGCGCTGGGGTATGTTGTAACTCCTGCTGACGCAGTTTCTAAATCTTTTGTTAACCAAGATATAGTCTATCTGGTTTCTTATTATGTGTGTTTGGGTCGTCACTTGGGCCCCTTCAAGTATATAACCTTCGTTTATGTAATTTATACCATGTGTTTGTTATCACCATGTTATGTTCCTGGCAGAATTGGAATAGTCTATCACCTCAGTCATTACTTTCACCCAGTTTATGTTCACCCACCAGATCCGATCTGTATCCTGCCGATTTTTGCGTTAAATTCACCCATAATGTATGTAATTTCGTTATGTTTCAGGCTTTTCAAGGTTTCATCTAATTTGCAGTAAAGATATTCAACTTCGTTGTCGTATTTTTCTCTGCCGTAGGAGCATAGGATTTGTATCAAGTTTATGTTAAACGGAGAGGCGCTCGAGGTGTAGTAGTATAATTCTGTCACTATATAGGGTAAAATGTGTAACGTATTTTGTGATTTCTGATGTTACGAAGATGCCTACCCCATTTCTATGGTTAGTGTCACCATCTACATTTCCGGGAGTAGTATAGTATACCATCGTCATGACGGGCATGCTCCAGTGCCAGGCCACCGCACTTCACTCACTCCCACAATTGACATTCCATACACTTAACTTCCTGGATATGATTATCATGTTCACCAGCCATATAGACTTCTCATTCCAATGTACTTATTCTCAATTTGGACTCTGCTATTTTGAGCAGGGGTATTCTTAGCACCCCCTGCCCATTTGAATGTTTGCCCGGGACTGGGGCCATGTACGCTGTTCCTCGCCAGCAGCAATATCCTGGGAAAAATTTAACAGTGTGGTTTCCTGTTGCCTTCATTGCTTTGAAATCAGCCGCCTCGGATATCTGAGGAACAGACGCCGTTTGCAGCCGCACACTCTGGTCAGACGCTGCGGTGCCTGCTGGTCCGGTGGGACGTATTGTGAATTTCTCCACCACTTCATATTTGAGAGCTTTTCCTATCTATCCAGCCACCTGGTGACGCGCCCTCTAGGGGTTAAGCAGGCTCCTATGAGGGATATCTGCCAACAGGCCTAGATTGCACGAAAGAATATATATAGCAGGCAGTTTACGCACAAAGTGCCCTATTGCACCCTAGGGCCAACATAGGCCATGGCTCAATTTGGGGACAGCAAATTCTTTGCCGGTGAATAAAATAAAATTATTTAACTCTCTATGAAAAATGAAGAAATAGCCATCTTCGAAAATTTTGCACATTTTTTCATTACCGATGTATAATTCTTTGAATGGAAGATAGAAATATTGTTGCATTTTTCACACCCTCGGTAATCTGAAAATCAAAGTATAGTTGCCCAAAACGGAACAGCAGTCTTATAACGTCTATGGTTGAGCGCATCAAAGAGAACGTGAAAACCTATCCTATAGTAAATTGTAATTGCAACACTAATAAAACAGATGATTACTGAAACAGGAAATCAGATAGACTGGGCATAATATTTAAAAAATAATAGATGCCAGCACGTTTGATGAGTTTCCACTAGTAGGGTATTATGTTTGAATGGATTGCAAGTAACCAGTTAAATTTTTGTGTGAATATCGGAATCGGCAGACTGGCAGTTCGTCTGTCCCATTTTTCCGTCCATGTAATACACTCAGAATCGAGAGCTAACCACTATAGAGTTGTCGCCAGTCATTTTTAAACATTGCTATTGTAACGCCCTTATTCCTATATATTAGTAAACTGAATGCGGCTTAGACTATTTGCTAGCTGAGGCGCCACCTCACCTATCAGAGCTCCTCCGGAATGTCCAAAGCTCGAACATGCAGGTAGACTCCAGTGGAAGAATGAAGTGTGGTAGCTGTTGGAGGTGGAGGTCACCAATAAATGACATGGTTAACTAAAACATACTCTCTATTCATACCAAATAAACAAACATTACAAAATAAGCCATCTCACAGTCCTTAAAAACAAATCAAGTCAGTTCATATCAGGTACAACAGTCCTTAATCTAAATCACAAAATCCTTGTAGTCCTTAACCTCTAAAAACCCAAATCCCAAAATCTACTCGTCCATCAACCAAAAGTCCAGTAACATTCCGTGAAGGGGGGTTGAAGAGTTGCACACAAAGCGATTACAGTGGCGAGTTACTCGATGTATTAGGCATCAGAAGGAGTTAGACAAGGAAAATGACTTTAGGCATAAAAATCGGTTAGGCATACCAAGAAATCAGGCAGAGAGAACGGATAAGGCAGTCGCTCAACAGAAATTAACTCATGCATGAAAGTTCGAACACGGCTTCGTGGGATGAAGATGAAAAATGACTCAGGCATGAAATGACTAAGGCCGTGTGATTAAAAATGAGAATGTCTCAGGGTTAAAGCGAGAAGGGAGAAACCAAAGCCTCACTGAGGCCAACATGGACCATTCAAAGGGGGTGGAATTGTTTCGTGGGGCATTTGTTCCGCACGGCGCAACTAGTGTAAGCGCGCAAACAGAACCTCTCGAAGAGAAACTGCCAAGGCCCAGCCTAGATCGGAATGAGCGGAGGTATGGTGGTGTGCATGCGCAAACCACCGAGCGTCCACCCGCGATGGCGACAGGGCCGAGGTCGAACCAAGTGCCTGCTGCACAGCAGCCCACCCTACGGAAAACTTCGGTCAAGCACGATTGAGCTTGCTCATCTCGCAACATCAACGTCAGCCCCGAAAGATGGACAGCAGGAGTCCGCCGAGTGAAACGGCCCACAACTCAGAGACGATTGAGTTTCTCATCTCGGCACCCAGATGTTGGATCCACAATACCGGCTAAAAGGACCCAGCCGACACCCGGTGACTAACCCCGCGCCTCTAAGGGTCGGTTCGACAAACGACAACAGGGGGTACAAACACGCAACCTCCACCGCGCAGCAGCCCACGTCACGGAAAACTTCGCGGTCTCAGCACGATTAGAGTTTCCTCATCTCGTATATCAACATCCAGCTCGGGAGAGATGGACAGCAGGGAGTCCGCCGAGATAAACGGCCCATAACCTAGGGACGATTGAGTTTCTCATCTCGGCACTCCAGATGTCGGGATCCGCAATACCGGCTAAAGGACTCGTGTAAAGGACGTGATGCCCTAAACGCCCTCCTGCGGCCGTCATTCGGTCTCAACGATCGAACCTCAGACTCACCTCCTGGGAATCTCGTCCTCCACAAGTGGTCCTCCGGTCCCCTCTCTATACCCCTTTTCACCCATTATATCTGCCTACCACTGCACTCACTAAGCTGGAACCGAACGGTGGAAGCTCTTCTGCTTGGCGTCTCACTGACCGAGGAACTGCTGCCCGGTGCACGACTCGCCTATAACTACCGTTCGAACTCCCCACCAACATGCGCCGTGGAGCTCTGGGACGGTCGAGATGCGGGAACAATCGGTCTGGTCCCCCACCGTCTGGCGTGATCTCGCTGAGCCGATCTCAGGTCAACGAGCTTTCTACCACGCAAGCAAAACTACTTCTGTTACACTATTGCAATTTTAAGTATAAATAAATATTGTGAGAACTTATCTTCAGATCTACTTGTTTATTCTTTTTTTCGCAATATCAAGAAAACGTGAAAGTGGTTGTTAATATAAAAGCCAGCAAAAAAGATCAAGAGAAAAAAATGAGCAACTGGTGGAAGGAGATTCCCCAGAGAGACACCTTTTTTACAAAAAGGTGATAAAAAACAAAAAGTGGACTCGACAGGAGCTGAGGGAAATTCAACAGGAATTCGATCAACCTTCAACAAGTGGTAACAACACATCAAACAAAGCTGAAAGCATTATGGAGATCTTCCGAACAAGTGGAATCTTGTGAAAATCCAGGAAAAGCTTTTCCAGAAATTAGCTGGCAATTCAGATAATGTCAGTGATGATCCAGCTCTGTGGGATGAAATAACAGAGGACAAAATATTGATTTATTAGATTTTTAAAGCTTCAAGAAGGAATTACAATATCGCGTTCGATATTGTTCGATGTGGATTGTTTAAAACCCGATTGAAAAAATGCCGAAGACTTATAGCGTTTTTTCTTGTTGCCGTAACAATTGCGCACCAGTGCTGCAATCGTTCAGAGTGTATCGTTTTCCTGCCAATCGATTTCAGCGAACTTTTTCAGAGTTGGCGTTTCTGCTTATCGCTAGATTAATACACTCAGTGCGCACCCAGGTCAACTTTTTTTCGACACCGGCTCCAGTAGTCAGTAAAGCATCAGTTTTAGTGCAAATATGGCGGGCAATATGAACCAAAACAATCGTTCAATTTTAGTTGTTTGTGAAGAATTTATAGAACCATCTTCATCTTCTAGTGAAGATTTTCTGGCCTTACCAGTGAGAAAGCTGATAAAAACCAATGATAGAACGATTTGTGGAAGATGTAGTAAATTAATATTCCGAGGAACAGGTAATTTTACAATGCTATCTGCTCCAGCCCCTTGTCGTACGGGGTTACACGAACCTGACTGAAAAGCAACTTCATATTAATATAAAATTCTCAGTTTCAGAGGCTGTGGTGCGGGTACAAAATTAGAAAGTAATAATAATCACCACGCTTAATAGAAGAGGCAGTGGACTTCCCTAGTCGCTGGTTATACTAAAACAGTAGATCCAAAAATTATCTTTGGTAGAAAAGATGTTTGCAAGGTGAATAAAAACAAGTTTGTGGAAGTTAATCAGAATTATATTCACAGATAAGAATAGGTGCACAATATTCAGCACTTGAGTTTTCACTTACAGAAAGAGTTTTTAGGTGTCTATAAAACCAAGGATTTTGAACCTCTTTGCTCAATCTAGGCACTTCTGCTAATATAAAATGATAAAGAGATCTGACCTTATTTGTTGTTTTAGGTTCACACAGCTCTGCTTCAATCGTCGAGGGTAGATTTCTCAAAATAAGGTGCAGAGCACTTTGGATAAAACTCTCAAACACTCCACTGATGCCAATCTGTGCCTTTGCGATATGTAATTGCTTCACAGATTTACAATTCACAACCTTTTTCTTTTGCGTAGAGAATTTCAACTAGAGTAATTCACATGGCCATTGAACTAGGAGTAGCTTCTGGACCCAAAAAACAGATTATTTTGAGAGATTTGAACTGTGCACGAGAGCGTCTTGAGAAGAGATTTTACTTGTAGGAGTACTTACCACCTTGAGAGGTGTGCAGACAGAATGAATTGACTTGATTTAAAAGAGGTCGGATTTGTGTACAAAGTTCAGGTAGCTGAGTTTGGGATTTCAAAATTCCGTCCGAAGGCAGGTATTCTTTGAGTGTAACGGCCCTTGGCCCAAATTCCAAGAACTGTCCATTGTTGCGAGAATATCGCAAACAGAGGCACCTTTCGATTGAAGAGTTCTACGGTTGATCTCTTGATTGAAAAATTTTCTCTGTCGTGAACACTATGTCGGAAATACAAGCCATTCCGGTAGCCCCATGCCAACTGATGAAAATCATGTTCTATCATTCAAATGGTAAGCATTTTTATAATAATAAGGCTTATTTATACATATATAATTTAATTACTTCTAGGTTTGCAGCAAACAAATGCTGTACTAGAGATGTGGCAGAAAAAGGTTTGGTGTGGGCGAAACAACAGTTTTTCCACCAAATTGAAAGGGTAATGAATTACTTGATGGACTTGAGTCAACAATAATAACATTCCCAAAGAGTCGTGATGAAAGAACGTTTTGCTGAAGAATTCAAGAAGGTGAATATTATATAGGTTATTGTATGATGATTTATAAGCTTTAAATAATTTTTTTCAAGATATCTGGTTTTCCGGGAGTTCTAGGATGTGTAGATGGGAGTTATTCCGAAATCCGTACACCTGCTCACAAAATCAGATCCACATATGTGAATCGTCATGATAAGACATCACTTACATTGCAAGCCATATGTGATTACAAGAGAAGATTTATAGATTGCTTTCACAGGACCCCAGGAAAAATTCATGACAGTGCAAATATTTCGCTTATCCTTCATTAGTGTCCAACTGCCACAGATATGTGGTGATGAATATGACATATTGGGTGATAACGCATACTGCTTGAGAAAATATTTATTAACACCCTATAAAGATTGTGGCAACCTAACATCTGAACAAAGAGGTATATAATGAAAAATTTTCAGCAATAAGAGTGCTAATTGAAAATTCTTTCGGTAGCATTGAAAGCAACGTTTCAGACAGCTTCAGTTATTAGAATTTCATACTGTCGATAAGATGACAAAATTTATTATTGCTTGCTGCACTTTGCACAATATGTGCATAGATAATGATGATTTGATGGTATTTGAGCAAGATGAACTGTCTGATATGATTACTACAGAGGATAATGATGCAAGACTTCGACATCTGGGTGAACAAAAACGAATTTTATTTGTGCCATTTTAAACGATGTTTGAATGTCAAGTATTAATTATTAATATTATTTTTAAATTAAAAAAATGTTTGTGTATTCTTAGTTTAGGATTGAATAAATAAATCTGTTAACTTCAACAGTGTATTACTTAATCAAAAACAGTTTTGAACAAAAAATAATCCTTTGGTGTATAAAAAATATAAAAACTATAAAAAAATATATCACATAAATTAACCAATATAATAAAACTGATATGATCTAGAAAAAAACAAAATAAATTATCAGTCTTTGGCTTTGGTTATTATTCAGGCTATCAATTAGAGCCCTCATTATTTCCATCTTCTCTTGGTGTCTACGCTCTCGATTCTCTTCTTTTTCTTTTTTGAATCAAACAATAAGCATCTACTAGACTGCTCTTAGTTTGCTTTTCTTCAAGGCGAGAGTCTCTTCTTAGGAGTGTGCTTTTGTGGCACAATGTTTGATTCAAATATAGTTTTTGCTGGTCCTCTTAAGGCTCTGGCTCAATGCTATCGTCCCGTAAGGTAATTTTTGTCAGCTCTTCCTCATATGGGAACTTCCTTCCTGGAGGAACCACGATGTGTGGTATTATTTTCAATAGCTGCTTTTTTCCTTTTCAAAACAGCCTTTATATCTATTTTCTCACTGTTCTTCAGTTCTGCTCATTCCCAAAATTGCTTTCAGAATCGGTGTCGATTTGAGTACACATAACACTTTTTTTGATTTGTATTTCTTCATTGGGCCAACAAAGACGCTAAATACTGCTAAGATTTATCGAGCAGTGAATAGTTAATATCCAGAACTCCCCATTGACTTTCTCAAAACAAATTATGTGAATTTAACCTTGATGTTGCCTACCCACTACTTTTGATACCTGATGATGATTTTCCTTGTGTATGATCATTTGTATAAAGCTCAGTTCTGGATCTGGAGAAAGTGTTTGTTGGTCTCTTGTATCTTTAAATATATAGTGGTTTGAATGCACCAATCTGCTTCCATACTGATAGACTTATCTTGCAGCATTGCTACATCAAATCAATCCATTTTGATTGAAGATGTTTAGACATACCTTGCCCTTTATATAGAGTTATTAGCTGTCAGTGAATTTTATTTTCAATGAACTAGACGAAATAAATATTCATTAAAATTCTTTACTTCATCAAATTTGAATGAAGATCAATATATTTCTGCTTCAAAACCATCCGTTCACTTTAAACTCTACTTTCATTTTCCATTGTTCTTCCACGGTCGTTTTGTTTACTTTGAAATTTTTGGAGGTTAAGGTATTTTTGCCCGGGTCAAATCTCTCAAATGCACTGAGTCTTGTGGTCAGTTTCCGCTTCGGTTGACCTAATGTCAATTTGCCTGAAAAAATGAGGAGAAAGTGCATGACGTCACTAGTTGCACTCAGTTGCAGGTCAACACTGATGAGCAGAAAACGCTGGCCACATGCTGGTTTTGTGGGATTTACTCACTGCCCGGCGCGGGACGTCTCTACCGTCTTTCATGCCCGTTTATTCTATACGAAAGGTCCATTTACGCGTCTTCACCTGATTTAATGATAGGAAAAAATCCTACAACTATTGAACAGCACGAGAATTCTGCTAGAATCACAAAATTGTGTCCTAATTCTTACTCGAAAGGCAAAAAGCGACTGTTTGGAAAGATGCGCTTCGCAATAAAGAATACAGGCAGGAAGTACGGTGCTGGAAAAGAAAATTTTGAAGAGAGTTGTTGCAGCGGTCGTGACATTGGCACCAAGAGGACTTTCGTTCAGGGGTCTGACGGAAATATTTGATAATAGGAATTTCGCTGAATTTAACTTTGCTGATCACACTATGCTACGGAAATCAAGGCAGAGGGAACGTCTTCTCACTTGTCATAATCGATTTGTGAAGAAATTATCCAAATTATGGCTACAGTAAAGCCTCAAAAATCAATTGATCAGGAAGTTACAGAAGCCAACACTGACCACATGTTCCACACCAGATATAACGCATACTGATCAACTGGCTTCTTCTTTATTACTCGCTATACTAAGAAGACGCGCGAAAACCAGTGGAAAGATTTTGAAAGATTGAGAAAATTTATTTTTTTCTTAATGCTTCAGCTTACCAATACTGAAATGATGTTACTTTCAAAAAATGTTTTTAAGTGTAGCATTTTACCAATTCCAGTTTATAAGCAAGAGTTGATTAATGATTTAAACTGTTGGAAATAAATAGAACTAAATTACATATTATAACAATTTTGACATAAAATAGAAAGAATTTGAATTGATTTGTGCCAATGTAACCGTTCTTGTCCATTAATACACCATAATATGCACATATGAATCATAGCAGTGAATAACTTATCAGTACCGTGATTAATTTACTAACAGTAACATCACCAAGCCATCAGCGCTGATAAAAAAAAAAGGTTACTGAGGGAACTGATGTGTCACGTAGGGTACAATTTTTGAATCCTCATTTTGAGCTCGCAATTTTCAGTAAGAACGCAGAAAACGTTATGTATCATCGCTTTGGAACCACTTCACTTTCTTTGAAAAGGCAGATTGATTCGAATTTTAATTGCAAGGATATTAAAATATAAGATTTCACCCACACATAATCAATGATGTTTACTGAAAGTGAGCAAAAGTTATTATTATGGGAGCTCATTGAATGATTTGGCACTGTCTTTGTGCACTTTACCCACAGGATTTATACCAAGTCCTGGACATGCAAGGCTGAAAGACCTTCATAACGTCAAGCATTGGCATGATGGAGGAACATAATTTCAAATTGCGAATTGTAGAGATCAATCCTATGACAATGCAGCAAATATGTCAGGAACATATAACTGACTGCAAAGAAAAATAAAAAGAAATCTCTCCTTCGGTATATATGATCCCACAGGCTCATTTATTGGAACCTCGTCTTGAGTAACACCTTTGCTGGACTGTATAAGGCATCTCTGGATTTTTTTCTCTTCTTCAGGATCTTTACGTTTTTTCTTTTGAATCTCGAGACTGCTCGTTGGGGATAATGAAAGATGCATCTGACTGGACCTTCAGTGAAACGATTATCTACAATCTCGCTGGTCGCCACAGATATGAAGCTTGCAAACAGGCATAGACCAAAATTGGAAAGATGTTGTCGCGGCTTTAGGTAGGAATTGATAGGCGGGACAGGTCTAAGACTGGGAGTGAAGCAAAGGATTTAAAATTAAGCTAACATCTCTGGAAACCTAAATAATGTCGGCCATATGGAGTCCAATTTTGAAAAAGATTTGATAATGAAGGCGAACCAATACAGAAGGATTGACATTGGTATAGATGGAGTAGTTTGTAATAAGAGTCATTGGTTGATTATATCTTGGGATTAAGAGATCAATTTGACTGATTTGATGCGGAGGAGCTAAGATCAATTTTGGATTTGATAAAGAGCCTGAAGTGAGGAATAATAAGAAGTATTAACAAGAACTGTTCCTGCTGATGAAACTCGGGAGGACATATGCTGCTTTGAGTGGGAGGAAAACTAGAGAGTAGGAGTTCATCTTGTTATAATCGACTATCTAATGTTAGAGAATTGAATGAACGTAAAAAAATTAAGTACAAATGTTTTTGCTGCACAGTTCTCCTTCTTAATAAAACTGCAATCGATTAGTTCTGAAGAATTAGGAGCAAGGGTTATTTAACTCATCTTCTGAGTTATCCCCAGGATTCAGTTGAAAAACTCCACGATGAATATTTGCACTCAAATTCAACTTAAGAG
Organism: Micraspis discolor; assembly: GCA_030674115.1. Lineage (NCBI taxonomy): Eukaryota > Metazoa > Arthropoda > Insecta > Coleoptera > Coccinellidae > Micraspis > Micraspis discolor. The sequence goes on from JARTUT010000715.1 coordinate 18,208, forward strand.
CAATAAGAACAACCCCAAAAACTCTAGACATTAGATGAGTACCTTCTACGTTAGAAGTGATAAAAGTTTAGTGCAAGTGTTTCCTCAAGATCGAAATCATAATTAGAATGTTGCTATGCACTTTTGCAAAGAACTGTTCTATATAGATCGTTTTCAACTGAGCGAATTTGATCCACTTGTGACTCTATAATGTCTCATGAGCGATTCTGAGATTCTCATTGCCGTTTTGTGCATTGAAGCTGAATTGTTGAAAAAAATTAGACTTTGAATACAAAGTTGTACCAATTTTTGCGTGAAAAGAAGGCAAGAAGAAAGCCATTCTTAGTTTGATTATGAAAGCTGTAATTTTTACTATAGAAATATAGTTGCACTCTGAAACATTAGATTGTTTTATTTCCAGATAGAAAAACGGTCTTTATCAACTCTATGAAAATCAAAAAGGAAAACTTGAATTTCAAATTCTCTTTACTCATAGGGGGCGGCAAATTGTTTTTGGCCTAGGGGCGGAAAGAGTTTAATCCGGCCCGCTACAATTAGAAAATAACAGTGCGGTAATATTCTTTACTACGTTGCCTTGTATCAAGATTTTTCAGGAATATTTGATTTTCCAATCCACATTTTGAGAAAAAATTTCATGTGAATTTTGAAAATTAGGTTTGAACGAGTTTATACGAAAGTAGCACAAGTTTTGGTGATTTCGATTCGGAAGAAAGAACACAAAAAGAATATTGAAAATTTTTAAACTCGATTTTCCGGTATATCAGAGTTTTTTTTTGAGGAAGTTCGAAAAGCACAAATCAGTGTATTCACTGTTAGATGAGATTCAGTTATCAAATGACCGTTAAACGGAAAGAAAGAATGAAAATTTACATTATTCGCTTTTACTCAACTTACTGAAATATCTTATTAATAGTACCATTTGAAAAAAACTTTTACGGCACAAAGCAGCACAAACCTTGCACAATTCAGAAGCCAAACATCTTATCGAATATCAAAAGTGCCGGGCTAACTTCACAACAGTGTTGCCATTCACACAATTCATCATTCAATCTACTGATATTTGGACTTTTCACCGTTTAAAAAAGACAAATTGAAGTTTTTCTGAAAAAATGATCAGCACAAGTCCCAGCACAAATGTAGCACAACTCTATGAGATGATTTTTATGGAAAAAAAGAAAGTGCGAAGATTATCTTTTTCGAATTTTCCAGTTTTTTTCGGAAAAAAACTCGATTTTCCAAAAATATTAACAGCAGAGAACTTCATACACGCGCTGGCACAATTTTTCCACATATTCCGATTAAAAAAAAAAAAACGAAAGTGCAGGGGCTAGCCTTGGAATGGATTTTCAGAATTTTCCGGGAAAATGTTATGGTATTTTTCGCGAAAATTTTACGGCACAACTCAGCACAAACCTAGCACAACTTTTTACACTCATTTCCGATAAGAAAAAACAAAAGTGCAGGGCTAACTTTTTTGTTGATTTTCAATTTTCTGAGAAATTGAGAGATCCATCTCAAAAATTCGAACAGCACAACTCAGTATATATAGCACAATTCATTTCCAGTGGTTGAAACTCAAATTTTCAAAAATGCAACATCTCAAGCCGTAATCTTTTCTGCAGCTGAGTATTATAACTCTGTTTGGTTTAATAGTGCACATACACAAAAATAGATGCACAATTGTATACATCCATGAAAATAATTAGTGGCAGCATAAGATCTACATCAGTTCATTGGTTAACAGTTTTATCTAACATTGTCCCTCTCCATATTCACAGACAGAATGCAGCTCTAAATTCTTGAAGCAAATATCATTCTTTTCTAATTTATTTCT
>JARTUT010001584.1:0-19922 GCA_030674115.1 Micraspis discolor
TCTAACTACTTCAAATTTGAAACCTTACTCCTAAATAGCTTGCTGTTTTCCTTGAATTACCGTTCACCAACAGAGTAATTAAAGGAATGTAAATTCAATATAACATGTGTTATTTTTTAAGATAAGATCAGATGAACACTCTGAAGTTCCCCGCATTAATCGATATTAGAATATCGATACAAGGGGGTCTGGAAGTTTCGACATCTTAAGAGCTCTTGTTCACCGGCACTGAGAAGAAATAGTTCGTTCCACCATCGCAATATTTTGTTTTTCATTCAATTAATATAATAATACCTAAAATGAGATCACTCTCGGTAAATAATTAGGTATCATTATAATCTAGGAACTTAATTTTCTTGATACATTGAAGAGATTCAAATTAATTTCAACATAAGAAATATTTGGTATGTTCGAACATAAAATTTTTTTAAAACAAAAATCAATTAGTTACGATGATTTCTGTTGAAAATCACAGAACATTCCCACTTATGAATCCGTTCTCGATATACGTCAGATATATTGTGGTCCCTGACATGTTTATTTTTAATATTTAACACCTACGACATCTAAACGATGCTTCAAAGGAAAAATCGATTCATGTTATATTCATGAGCCTAAAGATAATACAAGAATGGCTCGAAACGTCGCTGTTGAATAAATTCTACAATTGTGTGACTGATATACACTTAACAATATCTGTTGAGAATATTTGAATCAAATACGTATCTCATTTAGATGAAATATAAATGAACTACGAAATAATCAAATGAAGTAGTCATTTCTTGTAATGTTTGACAAAAATCCATTCTAACCGGTAGATCGTCTGACCAGAGCTCTTGGACTTGTCTGTAATGATGAGGATGTAGCTGCAGTTCTTTAAGTATCTTCAAAGTACTTGAAGAATATTTTGATTAACAATAAATAATTTAACAAATAGAAATGTAATTATAGTTGACTCAACGTCAAAACTATCAAATGAACGACAGTTTTCCATGGCAACTGAAATTTTAGAGAGAATGCTATTGCCGTGTAGAATTCATCGGTATTACTTCATAATTTTCAAATCAAAATACACCGAAACACAGTATCGAGTTTTACCACGAGTAACTTTTTTGTGTGAAATTGAATGATGTTTAAGTACGCTTGAAATTTTACTCAATAAATCTGATATTTAAAAAGTTATGTTCAATTCATTCATTAGAAATAAAATTGCCCTTTTTTCAATGTGCATATTTTTATGGAATGAGCTATTGATCCACTTCTCCTTAACAATACGTACGTTCAGCTATCTTCCCAGTTCTCCTGATATAAAATTCTGAATCCTCCCAGTGAAATATCCATACAGAAAAGCATCATTCGATGTATTAAAACGACGTTACTCTCTAAAATATTCGTAGTCGAATCCCTTGTTAAACAAGCTTTTTACTGACAGGTCTCCAGGGAAGACCGGGATGAATTTATTATTTATATCTCGAGAGTTTGACGCCGCCACTTACCTTTTTACGTCTCATCTATTCTCCCTGTAAAGTTTGTTTTCGTTTCTTACGAAAGGAAGAAACGATGTATAATTCATTTTTTATGTTTTCAGAATGGAATCGTCAGCAGGAGTTCTTGAAGTGGGTTCCAGCTGCTGCAGGAAGAAGGATTTAAGAGCGGTCTGGGTGGTTTTGTTGGCGTTGTTGGGAAGAGTTTTTCAGAACAACGAGGAGCAATAAGACTTTTTCTAAATCGATTGTTCGCTTTAATTCATTCGTCAGACTCTGTTCATTTTCAGAACCAATTGAATTATAAACATGTATTCGCAGTTGCAAAAAATTTTTTTGCCTCGTTAATCCGAACACCATTATATATATATATATATATCTATATATATTTATCTGCGGTACAAGTGGGCGCAACCAATGTTAAATCTCCGGTTCAAGTGGCATCCACGGTAAAACAGCATCCGATGTACGGATGCCACTTTACCAAGTCCAAAGATCATCACTAACCGGCATAACTCATCGCCCTCTTTCGTTTGCGCCTACTTTCAGCTGGACGAATTTTTGACCTATTTTTGGGAAATGTTTATTGGAGGTGATTTTCGAACTTCACTGGACTTCCTCGTGGTGGCGCTCTGGTCGATTTCGTGTATATCGAAAGTATACCCGACTTGTCCAAATAACGCCCATCTTAGCATCCGGTGGGTCTGGCAACGTCGCAACTCTGCAGGTGTTCATGAAATGGAATGAAATTTTACGATCTCGCGTGACCTTGGTGCTCGACTGCGTTTTATAGTTCTTAGAAGTGGAATCACGATGCTAGTTGAGATTGAATATTTGCAGATGCGTTGATTCTCTTGAATCGCATATTAACAATTGGAACATATTGGAGTGGAGAATTGATATACAATTGAATATGAATCCTAGGTATTACAATTGTTCTTCTATTCAAGAGATGAAATTCTTATTATTTATACGATAATTTGAAATTGGAAATGAAATTTGTGTGACTTTGTAGTCGATATTTTCATGTGGAAAACAAAACCCAATCTGAAATATTTTTCAATATGACATTCAGTAAGTCTTGGAGATGTTGACGAGAATTTTTGATGATACAAATCGTGTGAAATTTTTATTTAGACAATAACCACCATCTCATATTGTTCTTACAACCAACGTTTCGATAAACATCTTTATCGTTATCAAGGCAAAATTCCACTTTCAAAAAAGCTGACAATTTCAATAATTTCCCATTTCATTTCGTGTCAAGAATGACAGAACTTTCAAATATTGTCAGCTTTTTCAAAAGCTATTTGTTATGCCTTGTGAACGATGGAAGATGTCAATCGAAACGTTTTAATCAAAACAATAAGAGATGGTATTTATTACCCAAATATTCTACAGGTCTTCGAAATCCAACGTGGTTTTTACTCGACTTAATTCATTCGAGAAATTAGTTGCACTGATGATTCAATACTTGGGGAAAACATTTCGTAGGTCTATTCAGGAGGGGCATTTCCACAAAATTTGAGAAGGTATCACAAAATTAAGTACAAACTAGACGTTTATGAGAGACTGGGTCTATCTGAAATCTGAACACTGAGATTATATTATTATTAGTTATACTCTCCAGACTTAAGATATTCTCGAAATCTGGAAAATTTTGCCCGTCCGTGAGCACGAATACCTCAAAACGAAACGATCACTGTAACTGAATAGGGTAGGTCTGTCGGTTTGAATATCTGGACTCTTGTTTACCTGAACAGTGTATGCTCCAATTTTTTCGAATATTTGAAATTTGACTCTCGATCGGAAAGAGCTTGAGAACTGAATGGGATAGGTAAGAGGGATTGAATATCTCGGCTTATTTAGTTAATCGGACAAACCTGCTCGGTAGTTTGAATATTTTTCATCAAGCTGTTTCATTATCCTCACTAGTTCTAATTTGGACATACAGGGTGGGCCATCCATAACTTTGCAGCCCGAGTTTTGAGCTTTGGAATGTAATAACGAAAAAACGCTCGGAGTAGGTCAATTTTTGTAGAGAGGGAAGAAAAGTGTGTTCAAATCAGTTTCATATCACTACCCCTCTGGTCGCAACCCCTAACAGCTCTCGTTCTTAATAGGGAAAATGGGTCGAGCAGCTGACAGAAGTACAATAAAAATGGAAGAAATGTATTGGGTTCCTCGTACCACAGATAATCCTTTATGAGATGAGATTGCTCAACGAAATGAACGAACTTGACTTTGATCACCGATTACAATTTTGCGAAACAATGGGTGATACGATAAGTAATAATCTTGACCGCCATTTTGAATATCTGCTTCTCCAATGAATGCTCTTCTTATTCAAATGGATCTATAAAAGTCACAACTATCCATATTGGTCTTATACCAACCTAAGACTAAAGAGAGATTCACACTCGGTATCCTGAAAAGCTGAATGCCTGGTCGATATCGAGGTCGGTATTTATGACGACAATTTTGTGACTACAAATCTTAAGGATGTAGTGTAGGGTATCAATTTTCAACATTTTCAAACTTATACAATTATATAGTTTTTTTTTTATTTTGCTAGAACTGGTATAACCCTAGCATTTCGCCCAGTAACCGCTTGACGTTAAGTTTTTTAAGGCATTACATTAAGATGAAAATGTCGAGCTTAGTCAGCTTGACATATAACATGAAGACAAGTTCAATTTCCTAAACGGTAAGAACTGACTGCTCATTTTGAGGGTATATATGAAGATATTTCAGTATTCTCTTTATGTAATGTATGTATTTTGATCAGAAGCATAATTTAAAATAATTTTCATATATTTAGGTTTTTTACAATAAAAGGAAAGAGAGTACTATTTCATGATTCATCTAAACGTATTTTATATTTCTAGCATACAGGTTATTTTTAGCGTTATTTGCCACTTAAATGCCATAAATGTCTCGTATCAGTAGTGTTGGAGGGAATATGCAAAATGTTTTAGAATGAAATATTTCACATAAGTAGGGAAAATTTGGAATTATAATAAATTATTATAAATTGATTTCATTTCTGTTGCGATTTGAATTTGATTGTTTGTCTTAATCAAGTTTAAAATATAAACAAATTTAAAATATTGAATTATTGTTTGGGCTGTAACCATCATATCTTGTTTTCGTTCTCTCCAACGTTTGACAGACATCTTCTCACGTTTTAAGGCAAAATATTAGCTTTTAAAAAGCTGAGTTCAGTAAAAAATTATTCAACCTTTCAATTTGAAACGTCAAATTGACAGATTATGAGAACTAGATAAAATTGAATTGGGACTTATCGGTGGTTTGAAGATTTCTTCAAGTTATTTCGAACAATCAGCGTCCAAACTTCCGCTAACTCAATTGATGATATACTTGAGGGATCGAGAGCGATATTCATGTTCGAAGTGTAACTTAAAGAAATCTTCAAACAACAGAAGTCCCAATTCAATTTTATCTAGTTCTCATAATCTATCGATTTGACGTTTTCAAACTGAAAGGTTGAATAATTTTTTCTAATCTCAGCTTTTTAAAAGCTAATATTTTTGTCTTGAAAACGACAGAAGATGTCTGTCGTAACGTTGGAGAGAACGAAATCAAGAGATGATGGTTATAGCCCAAACAATAATTCAATGCAAGTTCCATCATCAAAAATTTTCTCGTCAACAAATTTAAAATACCCAGACAAAGGAAGGGTAGACTTGGATATCTTTTGATAAAATGCTCATTTTTTCCTATTTCAAAATCTCAAGAAATTTCTCCATATAATGGAGATTTAATGTGAAAAACATCAGGTAAAAGAAAATGAATTTATTTGGGCAAACGAATATTAAGTTCTTGGTTCATTTTTGTATAAACTGCGTAAATTCAATTCAACGAACAGAAAACTTATTTGAAACAACTACATAATAACTCACATAAAAAGGATCGAATGTGACTTTTGCAACTCAAACACTTGAGAACTAAAACAATGATGAAACTACATGAAATTAAAAACAGAAACATCAAGAAATATCAAAAGAAAAGATAAATTTGTAATTTATATATATTGCTCGAGCGATCCCACATCTTATTTCAACATATCAATTGATTTTCATTTTTAAATTAGTAGGAGTATTTCAATCTGATCTCATAAAATTATTCTACGTGGAATCAAATGACCCCTCTGAATATTTCCCAACATTACGACGACGTGGCAACGTTGCATGATGCCCACTTGAATGAAAAAACAGTATACGGGTATCAACTGAAACCAAAAGTGGAAAAAAATATACGGATGCAAAGTGATATCATAATTTGGCCGGACGGCAAGACATACCGCAAAAGAAGCGCCCGATATACACGAAGTATACACGAGGATTTCATACTACACCCTTTTTGGGCGGATGTCAGTTAGTTCGCCATCTGTATATATATATATATATATATATATATATGAAGAATTGATGTATAATTGGTAAACAGAGATTGCTGGTCTTTCAATAATTATACCATTTATTGCGAATGTTTGGCTTTCGCAGTATTTCAACTGCTTCTTCGGAACATCTAAAAAAAGTACATACGTAAAGAATCTGTAAGTTATATGAATTAAAGTTATGGTTTGTTACTAAGACATGACTGTGAAATGGAATAAATAACTTACACAATGTTGGTTTTTTTTTAATTGAGAGTTTAAAATAGTTTAACTGACATCCAACAAACTTCACAATGTGATGAGAGGAGGATTTATTTTTTTTACAAACTAGATTAAATTGACATAGTCATAATTATGACTTTCACCATAGTAATGTATAAATCATAGATATGTATAGTAATTTTGCGAGGAATTCTGATTTTTTTTTTTTTTAATATTAAAATTTAACTATGTCGAGTGATTATGACTCTGTTATCTCTTAATTTTTGAGGAAGTCACTCGACAAAGTTAAATTTTAATATTAAAAAATTTTAAAAAAAATTCAGAATTCCTCGCAAAATTACTAGATATACAAATCTATGATTCATCCATTATTATGATAAATGTCATAATTATGACTATGTCAATTTAATTTCAAAACTCGTAAAAGAAGGAAATCCTCTCCTCATCACATTGTGAAGTTTGTTGGATTTCAGTTAAACTATTTTGAAATCTCAATTAAAAAATAAACAAAATTTTGTAAATTATTTATTCCATTTCAAAGTCATGTCTTTGTAACAAACCATAACTTTAATTTATATAACTTACAGATTCTTTACATATGTACTTTTTTAGATGTTCTGAAGAAGCAGTTGAAAATTTGCAATAAATGGTATAATTATTGAAAGACCAACAATCTCTGTTTACCAATTATACATCAATTCTTCATAAACATTAATCAGAGATGAACTCCACACAACTTATATATATATATACAGGGTGTCTCAAGTTCGAGTGCCTATTAGACGTTTCTGGAGAACTAGACATATCTGAAATCTGAAAATTGGAATTATGATATTGTTCGAAATTCACTACAGAGCTAAAATATTTTCGAAGCCCAAAAACTTCCGGTTATACAGGGAGTGAAAATAAATTCGAAAAAAAATTTTTTTTTCAAGTTTTCCATTCCTGGTATGATCGAGTATTCAATAGTGAATACATTTCTGTTGAAACATTGAATTAAATGGAATAGTTTTCAAAATATCCAAAAAAAACTAGAAAAAAAGTCAAGTATATTCAGTCAGTAATATCAAATGATATTACAGTTGATAATTTTTCCTCTGCTATTTTTTCAATGAAATAAGTGTTATAACACAACCTTACCCAACTATGGATGATTTCCTTTTGAATGGGTTCCATAGCAGACTTCAAACATCAGAAGATCTGAAAAATCATCACTTGGACAGCAAGACCCGATTCGAAGAATCCTCCTAGCAAAATGGCGAAAATTTTGTGTATTAGATTTGAATATAGAAGGTATTTCTAAGGACAAGAGTGACTATATTTCTAAACTAACAAAGGACTATGGTGCTGAGATTATTCTCCTTCAAGAGACACATACGGATACTAAAAAAAAAATCTTCGTTGATGAGGAACCATAAAAGGTTATGTATTCATTGATTATCTCCTTAGTGAAATTTACGGTTTAGCTTGTTATGTTAAAGAATCCTTGATACACAATATCGAGTTAATCGAAAAAGGCTAATTTGAGGGAGTTTTCTTTATCTCTTTCAAATTTTGTATTTTTGATATTCAGTTCTTTTTTCTGCTCTTGTCTTTTTATTTCCAGATTCGATGTGGGCACCTTGAAAAAGTCTCTGTTTCCATCAATAGAAGACCACTCTTGAAGAAAGAAATCCCAAATATATTTCAGCTTATTTTTGTACTTTCACACTTAGGCGGGGAGCCAGGGTTTTATTTACGGGGGTTTTTTCCCTAGGCTTTTATGTGATACGCCGAATTGTATGACACCCCGTCACTAACCCCTGATCTATATGCATTATTGTTTGCTAACTAAATATTGTAAGCCAAAAGCTCAAAAGAATATATATATATATAGTCAATAATATGATCATTATTCTTATTTTAAATATCCTGAGCGTAAACCGTTTTTACAACATCGAAGGGGAAGGATGTGAAAAGGTCATGCTTCTTTTGAATTTTGTTCGAAATTCGAACATAATCCAAAAAAATATTCATATTCGATAACATGGCAAATTCCATTCAAATTATTAAACAATCAAAAGTGGATCACGCCTAGCGAGTCGCTGACCGACCGAAATCTGCTGGCTGGCTAGAAACAATTGACGTAACAAGGGACCTAGAAAATGTCCAAATATGGCAATGTTATTGTTATCGTCATTACTCAATTTAGTATATAAGATTAGTGTGTAATCAATAAAGCATCATTCACCATTAGTTTGATCAATACACCTCTTCGGCAACTGTGAAGTTAAGACATCCCTTGAACGTTCTGAGTCTGGTCGTTCAGTTGCCTAAAACTTCAAGCAAGTGTTGTTTCAATTCAAAGAAACAACAAATTTCAAAAATATCATCGCAGGGTATTTAAAATTTTGTGTTGAAAATTAGAACCCTATTTTTTTATAATTTTGTTGGATTCTGCGGTCAAAAATAATGATAGTTTTCTCACATTATTATGCCCCTAAATTCAATAATTTCTGAGTTATTTGAGATTTTCTGGATTTATGGTATACGTAGCGTCAAATTGATTGCATCTAAAAAAATTCAATGAATATTCTTTCGAAACCATGGGAATACTCTATACCCATAAGAAGATAAATTATCTGTTAATAATTCACAAGTGTCAGTTGTTATTTTTATTCGTTATCTTCATTTCTCGATTTAACAAAATGAACCGTTATTCTAATTACGAAATTCTTGATCTATTTTATATATATGGTGAATGTGAAAGAATTATTAATAGAACCTGCCAGGCCTTCAACGAGTACCACCATTTTCCTCCCATGACGGAGAAGATCGTTTGAAAATATGTTTCAGAGCTTTGGATGTGTTAGAGCCCCTAAAGAATACAAAAGAAGGGTAGTTGATGTTGAGGAAAATGAAATAAGTGTTTTGACTTATTTCGAAGCGAATGAAAATGCATCTATTCGAAGTGCAGCTCATGAAATCGATTTAGACAGAAATTCAGTGCACCAAATTTTGAAAAAACACAACATGCATGACTACAAATATGAGAAAGTTCATGCATTAGAACCAGGTGACTAAATAAAAAGGTTTCAAGACGTATTCGATAGTGTGTGGAACAACATGGTTACCATATTGAAACTCTTACCGGATCATTTATTTTGTTAATTTGTGTTTTGAAACGTATTTTTATTTTTTATCATAATTTATTTATAATCATAATTGGGTGTACTGAAGTAGCGAATCTATTTAATGTGTTTCCTATTGAAGAGATGAATTCTCATTCGCTTCGAAATAGGTTGAAATACTAATTTCATCAACTGGCCTTTTTTTGTATTCTTCAGGGGCTCTTACATTCCATCAGATACTCAACATTTTGTTTCATCCACCATGGATTTGAAATAAACAATATCATTAAGTGCATTCGAATATGCATTGCGTATATAATTGAAAAAATACAATAAAAGAAATAAATCCAAAATCACATTATTTGAATATTCATTTTGTGAAATCAAAAAATTTCATAACGACTAACAATAAGACCAAATGGAATGATTTATCTTCTATGCTCACAGAATATCCTTATGAATCAGATTCAAAGAATTTGACTCTACGTACTACATAAATCCAGAGAATCTGGAATAACTCAGAAATTATTGAATTTAGGAGCATAACCACGTAAAAAAACTAACATTATTTTTGACCGCAGAATCCAATACAATTATAAAAAAATAGGGTTCTAATTAGAAAAACAGAAGTTATGGCCAATTTAAGATCACAATTTTCAACACAAAATTTGAAACACCCTATGATGATATTTTTGAAATCCAAAAGATGCTTGACCTTTTCACATCCTTCCTCTTCGATGTTGTGAAAACGGTTTACGCTTAGGATATTTAAAATAAGAATAATGAACATATTACTGACTGAACATATTTGACTTTTTTTCCAGTTTTTTTTAGATAATTTGAAAACTATTCAATTTAATACAATGGTTTCAACAGAAAAATATTCAGCACTGAATACTCGATCATACCAGGAATGGAAAACTTGAAAAAAAATTTTCTCGACGAATTTATTTTGACTCCTTGTATAACCGGAATTACTTGGGCTTTAAAAATAGTTTAGCTGTGTAGAGAACTCGCGGATTCCGGTTCCGGAGGTTTGCTTCCTTCAGAATTCGCTTCTCAATCATTGTGGTTTGATGGACCCCAAACATTGTTCATAACGCTAACGGATCCTATTTTAAATGTCGATGTTGTTTCGACCGCTCCTGCTGAAATCGATAACTTTTGTTCGAATATTTCGAAGGAAACTCCCGCGAACATAGTAAATCTTTTGCTCGAGAACTTTTCTTCCTTGACAAAAGTTCAGGGGATTTTGGGATACGTTCTTCGCTTTTGAAAAAACGCCAAAAAATAGACATACAAAACGCTCTGAACATCTTTCTCTTTGTGAATTGGATGAAGCTTTGCTTCTATTGGTTAAATCCACTCAAGAGCGGGTCTTCTTTTCGGAACTCAAGAGGAAGTCATTCCCGCGATATATGAAAAAACTGAATGTCTTTCAAGATGAAAAGGGTTTATTAAGAGTAGGAGGAAGGATTAATTCATGTTCTCTTTCGTTTGATTCCAGACATCCCTTGCTTTTGCCCAGGAGAGGTCGTCTCACATCGAACTGTATCATAAAAAATATTTACACGCTGGCCTTCGCACTCTTCGCTTCCTAATAGCACAGAGATTTTGGATTCTTAGTGCTAGAGGCGCCTATCTTCTGTACTGAACAAATGTTTGGTATGCTTCAAAAATAAACCCAAATCCTTTCAACCCCCTATGGGTTCTCTTTCCTCGAAGCGGGTTTCTCAGGTGAAGCCGTTCAGCCATAGCGGAGTGGATTTCGCAGGTCCATTCTCAATAACTCTGAATCGCCATAGAGGTGTTAAAACTATGAAGGCCTATGTTTGATTATTTGTTTGTTTCGCAACAAAGGCGTTGCATTTAGAATTAGCCACAGACCTATCGACAGAAACCTTCTTATCTGCGCTCCAACGCTTTATTGCTCGACGAGGTAGAGTGAGTGACTTGTACTCAGATTGTGGCACCAATTTTGTTGGTGCAAGTCGTGAGTTAGCTAAATACATGAAGGATTCAGCTGAACGCGAACAAATCCAATGGCACTTCAATCCTCCTTCAGCTCCACATATGGGGGAGGCAGGGGTCAAATCTGTTAAGTCCCATTTGACTCGTGTTATGGGCTCCCAAATCTTAACTTACGAGGAATTTTACACCATCTTATGTTCGATTGAAGCAATTTTGAACTCTAGACCCCTTGAAGCAATGTCTTCGGACCCAGAAGACGTGTCCGCCCTCTCACCTGGGCATTTTCTCACCCTCGAACCACTGACTGCCTTACCCCATCCCAATGTCACCCAACTTCCGTTAAATCGCCTTAGTCGATGGCAAACTATTCAACGCATGCCTCAAGATTTTTGGAAACGTTGGCATCGCGAATACTTACACACCTTGCAACAACGTTCAAAATGGTTTGCCTCTGATAAAAACCCTCCAAAGATTGGAGATTTGGTCCTCATTAAGGACGAAAGAGTTCCTCCCTGTCAATGGGTTTTAGGAAGGATTGCATCATTATCTAATGCACCTGAAGAAAGTAGTCGAATTGCTTCTGTCAAGACAAACAACGGCTTCTTAAAGAGGCCAATCGTTAAACTTTGCCCTCTACCTATTTGAAAGGACACTCACCGCCTTTATATATTCGCTCCTTTAATCATTTTGTATAAATGTTTCAATTATTTGTTTCATGTCACGAGACACGCTTTTCTTCTTCTGTTTTTGTTTTTACTCATCGCTTTGGATCAATTTTATGTGCCGCTCAAGTAATATTTTGCCATTTTTCACGGCCCGGAGAATGTTCGGTCCTTTTGTTATAGCATGAATTTGAAACTGAGGCGATCGCTAAATATTTGAATTTCGCGCTAATTTTATAAGTCAACACTGGTGACTTCTGCACATGTTATGGATACGCATACGCATCTAGAACGCGAATTGGAATAGAAGAACTCTCGCTATCACGTTTGTTATCGAAATTGTTTATAAAATCACGGTAATTTTGATTTGTTTTTTTGGATATATTACACGCTTGGTTTCACCCGCATATTTGGAAATTTCGCATCGCATTTTGATTGTGTTTTCAACACCGCATTTGAACAAAAGTTGGACTAGAAATCCCGCAGCAAGGGGTCCCTGTGAAGAGCTGATAATTGTAGCAGAGCCCTGAAATCATTGTAGTTCACCGCTGTGGTAAGTCATCATTGTTGACCGCATTTCATTATATGAATTTTGTTGTTTCATATTATATATTTCGCGTTCGCACCAGCTTCAAACGCAAAAATAAATACAGTCTACTTATCCCTCAAAATTACTGAGATATCGGACATAACATCTGAAAGATTTCAGAAGATTTAATCTTCCATAATTCTTTATCGTTAATGTTCATATTGAAGAACGTATTATACCAAAATGGTTTCCGTGAATTCAACGTGGGAATTCTATTTTCTGGAATATACGGAGTAATAACAAATAAATCAGGAAAAGATTGATATTTGCTTCAAGAATTCAGAGCTAACATCTCACATACCTTATATGATGTTTCGTTTACTGCTATTGGTGATTTTTATTTGCAATATAAGTATTCAATTTGAATGTGTATTTTTGACGATATTTCGACGTTGCTATAGAGTTTCGAGATAATTTCTATTTTTCCAGATATAGGATGTATGAATGTCATCGGTTCTTCATTTTTATAATTTATGTGTACGTTGTTTTATTATAATTTTTTTGTGGTAGAGGATAGTTGATGACGAGATATTGTTGATGATGGAGCTCGTATTGAATGATTATTTGGGCTATTACCATCATCTATTGTGGATGTAATGTTTTCGACGTTTCGATAGACATCTTCTATCTTTATCAAGGAGGAAAAGTAAAACCTTCCGAAAATTATCAATCTTCAAAAGTCAATATGACAGAAGTCATGAAAGAAAAATGAACAATGTTATATACTCATCTGTGATATGATGATCTTTTAAGTTGGATCGAACTATCGGCGTCCAAACTTCTGGCAGATCTATAGATGGAGCACTTATGGAATCTGGTGTTATTTTCATAAATGCTGCTTCTTTGATTTTTCTTCTTGCAAGTTTTCTTCTTTGGATATTATTGATGCTTCATCCCACTTTATACGATGATTCTCATCTACAGCATGTTGGACTAACCTGGATTTGTCGCTGTCTAGTACTCGTAGAAGCTTCTGATGTTCTTTTATTCTTACATTCAGAGGGCGTTTAGTTTCTCCGATGTAAGATCTTCCGCACTCGCAAGGTAATTCATAAATGCAGTTCTTTGTCCTTTGTGTCTCATTATTAGGTTTAACTTTTTGTAAGTTTAGCTCTGATAGTGTCTTGAGTTTTGAATGCAGTCGTTATGTTGTATCTATTTCCAATTCTTCTCATTTTCTCCGACAAACATTTTACATATGGAATTACGGTTTTAATGGTCTGATTTATATCTGTTGGTTCAGGTTGACTTTCTTTCTTGTTCGTTTAGCTTTTTCTAATATCTTTTTGGGGTAGCCATTGCTTCTAAGAGTTTTCGAGATGTTATTTATTTCTTCATTTTGGTCTTCTTCAGTAGCAAAATGTTTATTTGATAGAGCAATAAATATTTGTTGCAATGAAGAAGACCAAAATGAAGAAATAAATAACATCTAGAAAACTCTTAGAAGCAATGGCTACCCCAAAAAGATATTAGAAAAAGCTAAACGAACAAGAGAAAGTCAACCTGAACCAACAGATATAAATCAGACCATTAAAACCGTAATTCCATATGTAAAAGGTTTGTCGGAGAAAATGAAAAGAATTGGAAATAGATACAACATAACGACTGCATTCAAAACTCAAGACACTATCAGAGCTAAACTTACAAAAGTTAAGTCTAATAATGAGACACAAAGGACAAAGAACTGCATTTATGAATTACTTTGCGAGTGCGGAAGATCTTACATCGGAGAAACTAAACGCCCTCTGAATGTAAGAATAAAAGAACATCAGAAGCTTCTACGAGTACTAGACAGCGACAAATCCAGGTTAGTCCAACATGCTGTAGATGAGAATCATCGTATAAAGTGGGATGAAGCATCAATAATATTCAAAGAAGAAAAACTTGCAAGAAGAAAAATCAAAGAAGCAGCATTTATGAAAATAACACCAGATTCCATAAGTGCTCCATCTATAGATCTGCCAGAAGTTTGGACGCCGATAGTACGATCCAACTTAAAAAGATCATCATATCACAGATGAGTATATAACATTGTTCATTTTTCTTTCATGACTTCTGTCATATTGACTTTTAGAAGATTGATAATTTTCGAAAGGTTTTTTACTTTTCCTCCTTGATAAAGATAGAAGATGTCTATCGAAACGTCGGAAAACATTACATCCACAATAGATGATGGTAATAGCCCAAACAATCATTCAATATGGTAGAGGATAGTTGTAGTTCATTAGAAGTTAGGTAATATCCTTTATGATGGTGAATCTGACTAAAGGTGATGTTAGTTTTACAGCTCTGTCAATGTACCCGATTATAATCGCTTTTTTCTAATATCCATTATTCTGCCCGTGTGTGTATCCATTTTGTGAAGGTTCGTTTGAACTGAGTTATTTACTCTCATAAGTGTCAAGTCTAGAAAATTTATCGAGTTATTCGTTTCCATTTCTGGTGTAAACTGAATTCTATGATGAAATTTAAATCATTAATTATTTTTCGAATTTAATTTTCAGATGTTATTATTGAACAATAATCCATATATCTTTCGAAAATTGTTATGTTATAATTTTTTTCGAACGGAACCTCTTCCTCTAAATATTTCATCACCAATTGAGCAACCGTTCTTGAAATTGGACTACCCATCGCAAATCCATCTGTTTGTTGCTGAAAATCATCCCCAAACTTGAAGTTACACATTCATAACGCTTTCAGGAAAAAAGTATACAGTTCTATTAAACTCCACTTTTCATGCAAAATTATCTAATTTTCTACTCTCAATAATTTCACTTTCGAAAATACAGAGCGCGAAATATGAAAAGTTGAAAGTTGCTATATATATATATATCGGAAAAACCACATGATGGACCGTCGGGCAGTCGAAAATTTCTTCCTAGTTGAAGTCTCTATGGTATCATCCAATTTCTTCCCGAAAATAAAAATGTTCTATCGAGAGGTTAACGAGATATTGAAAATTGCTATATATATATATATGTCGGAAAAACCACATGATGGACCGTCGGGCAGTCGAAAATTTTTTCATAGTCGAATTCCCTATGGTGTCATTCAACTTCATCCCGAAAATAAAAATGTTCTCAAATTCAAATTGGTGATCCAAAATTGTATTTTTAAAGGTTTGAATGGTGATAGCAGGATCGAAAAATGGGAAAATGACCTTTAAAAATAAAAATGTTCTATCGAGAGGTTTCCGAGATATTGAAACTTGCTATATATCGGAAAAACCACATGATGGACGGTCGGGCAGTCGGAAATTTTTTCATAGTTGAAGTTCCGATGGTGTCATCTAAGTTCATCCGAAAATAAAAATGTTCTATCGAGTAGTTTCCGATATATTAAAAGTTTCTATATAGGTCATAGGTCGGAAAATGGGAAGAGAAAAATTTCACTTGCACTATATTCCTACTACTTCTTTCCTTCCTAATGCCAAATTTCAATTCATTCCTGTTGATATTTCCCGAGAATTCCGCCTATTCACTGAAAAATTTGAATCAACCCGCACTCCAATGACCATGCCGGTCGGGTATTTCCGACAAACGGCCTGCTGGCATTTGGTCTGCCAAGATCACACCCGTTTGTTCTGCACTGAATATTTCATCCATATAGATCAATTAGTACCAAAGTTATGTTTAAAAAAGAAGTCGTTTGAATCGGACAAATCACCATATTGATTCACAAAGGTCTCCGTGAATCGAATATTAGTTCGAAACAGCCCTGACTAGAGTAAACTAGTCCTAAAATCTGACAGTGTCCTCCGGAATCACCATGTATAATTCGTAGGATATAAAAACCGGTCTCTTCTGTAATCGAGTCAGTCTACAAAAATCTGGTATATGATGGAAAAGAGGTAATAAGCCCTTTCTGGCATTTTCCATTCCATTTTGTATTCAGAAAAAGTCCACTAACGATTCGGCACGAAAATATTTTCGCAACCCCTTCATCGACGAGTCTATTGTTTCCCGACGACCGCCGCTATTAAACACACAATTATATATTCGAATTCTCCCGAATCTCTCGTTTTCAATACGAAATAAAATCTTATTACCGTTCTCGGGAAACGTGACAATGGCTGCCGAATGCATATTCAAGCTGGAATCTGAACTTCCGAAGGGAATTGTATCTGCTTTTATTATGGTCGTGGCACCAGTTATATCGGAACGCAGCTGAAATTTTTCAATTTTAAAGCAAGCGATGAATGAAGTGAAGAAAATCAAGAACCAATTCAATGTCCTCCTGTTGGATTTTGAGCTGGACGAGAAATATGGATTTGAACTTTTCAAAACCTCCCAGTAAATAACGAAATTTTGGGTTTTATCATTGTGTATAAATCTACCTAGAGGGGAAACGCAGTTCAAAGAAATGAAGCCAGAAATTTACTAGTACGATTTCTGGTTTATAGATGGTCTGTATGTTTCTGAAAATAAATGTATTTGTTCTTTACAGCATCTAACGGAGAGTTACCGAACTATTAGACGATGGCCAGGGCCGGCTTCAGAAAATATGAAGTTCTTCATGAAGATTCATAGTTATTTCATTTTGATATTTGTTTTTCCGAACTAAGATTCAAGGAGAGGCGAAGATAGTATCTAGCATTATAAATTGAATCCCTCATATCATGATTTATCCGAATTTCTCCCATGTATGTCATGTCATTGAGTCTCCTCAGTTATGATTTTATACTTGTGTTTTTATAGAATTTCAGGAAACACTTCTTTGAACGAGCATAAGATTTCGAACTGAAATGGCGCGTTTACATTCGGCTATCATTTTCAACTTAATAATGAAAATCGTGAGGGTTTATTCACAATGAATGTAATGTAAACGCAACCACAAAATATCTTCACATTAATGGAGTTTCACACATTTTAGGCAATTATGTAACTTAATAGACAATAATAATAATTTAACTCGCGCTGTATTTTGTAATGAATATGAACTTGAATATTGATTAAATAATGATTAAACTTGAATATATGTTATGAGATTCTATGCGTTGTTTTTGGCGCTCTTGTTCACCCGAACAGAGTGCCTATCATTTTGCCCGAATGTCTGTAATTTTGGAATATCGAGCCGAAAATGGTCTCAATCGATTGGGTTCGACTCCCTGATGAAGAATTCGTGGCGAAAGTTGAGTCTGTCCGGCCGGCCGGCCGTATCCTCTCTAGCATCCAAAAGGAATCAGCTAGAGTTTTCATATTTTCAGAATAGGTTAACTGTCCAAATATCTCGGTCAAGTTCGTTACTGGGCCAAATCCGTCGGATGTTTCAGTAGTTATGAGCATCTGAAATTTTGTTTCCTCAATAACTACTAGAATATCCATCCGATCGAGTTGATACTTGGAATGTTATTGATGGAGGCTGAAACGAAACGGCTTGCAAAATTTCGCAGAAATCGTCACGCTAGAAAATTTTTAAAAAATTCCAAAAAAAAAATTTTCAATACTCAATATATCCTAAGACTTCATTTAGATTTAAATAAAAATCCGTATATATATTGAGGTTACCGATATCTTACTCATCCTCAAATTTCATTGTCGTAGCTCTCTCCCTTCTGAAGATATGATCATTTTTTTTATTTACTCAAGAGAAAAATAGAAATGTCATGAAGTCCGAGCTTTGTCATTGAAAGATTTGCCATCACAGATCGATGTTCGTTTGACAACTTGCGGACCTAGATATCAGTGTCAGTTGGCGTAATATCAATCAAAATTTTCATAGAATTCATAGAGGTAGAATTCGATGTCGATGACGTTGTCAAAATTCAGAAAAGCACAGACGTAATATTAATCAAAAAATCTTTTATCATAGAGGCAGAATTTGATGGCGTCAAAACTCAGAAAAGCAATGACGTAAGTTTTTAGGAGAAGCATAGAACAAAATGAAAGTGAAAATCATGAGTAGTTATTTTCAAATTGAGATAAAGGTTTGTTTATTCATTAGGCTTTCATATTTGCATCACATTGACCCATAGTACGGAAAAAGACTATTGTTCACCCGATCAGAGAGCTTATAGATTTGTTAAGGTTTGAATATTTACTCGCAAGTAGCTCAACAAGAGCGCCAAAGCAATCTGACCTCACGTCAGTGCTTTCTAAATTTTTTACTAAGTAATTTGAAATACTATGACAGACTTTCTGCTGTCATTATATCTTACGAAAATTGTTTAATAGCACTAGCGCGAGGACGGCGTATTAGGGCGCTTCTTCTCAAAATGATACGATTTAACAAGAATTTGAACTAATATTGAAGATGTAACATAATATCAATGTTTCTGATTTTATGTATATAACTTCTCAAGACTGACTTAACGGAAATGGAAAATTGCAGAAAACTTTAAGATCAAAACCATTGGAAATGTTTGATTTCTTATCTCATCTTGGAAACTATAAAGCTGAAATTCATTAGGTATATTCAAAAGTTGTGTGTAAACGAATGGACGAACATCGTCGCATTAAACTCAGAATTCTTGATTATTGAGTCGATCTCAATTGTAATACTTCTCGGTTAGATATTCCAAAATTATAGATACAGTAGGACCTCTTTGATCAGAACTCTCAAAATATATACCCAGTTCGGATTAGTGTATAAAGGATTTATAAGGTATTTTTCGAATAAATCCAAAATTTAGTTCATCAGAAGGTATTCAATGACAAATAAAAAGCTTTGATTGGTAGATTTATACTCAATGGTTTCATTCAGTTCAGTCTTGTTTTCCTGTTCAGAAAAGAAATTACTATTCAAATCCAAATGCCATCGACGGTTCAATTCAATGGGTCCATTTACATCTAGCCTATAATCTACAATGTGGAAACCACTTATGCAATAAGATTATTTATGTCATTAATTCAGAAAATCATAAAAAATGCTGATACGAGTACCTCAAGGATTTGGGTATACGCTATTCAAAGAATAATTAAAATTTACAGGGTGATTCGCGCAGGTCTGCCATACTCGATGCCGTTTTTTCGAACACCCAATATATTTGTACATATTTGAATTCCACTCAATGAACTGAAATCAATCAACTATACTGAATGATTCATTATAAATTATACTAGATGAAATTTTTGATTGAATACCTTTGGAAATAGTGGTATCTCTCGAATGACCTGAAGTGCAGGTACTTATGGTAATCAAAATGAAAAATAAGGTGTATTTTGGAAAAATTCGAAATCGAATCAAAATTGGTAATTTTAACACAAATGACTGAAAATGACAAGAGTTTAAGACCACCGGTATACAGGGTGACCTAAGTTCGAGTGCCTATCAGACGTTTTTGGAAAAAATTGGACATATTTGAAATCTGAAGATGGGATTATAATATTGTTCGAAATTCTCTACCAAGCCAAAATATTTATGGGGCCTGCGCATTTTTTCATCTTCTGTTTCTAATGTGATTCGGTTTTCATTGCTGAAATCATTTCTTTCAAAATTATTGAATTAACTCGATTTTTTCAA